>JAXIVJ010001446.1:117500-138029 GCA_036785665.1 Chirona hameri | reverse complement strand
CATAACAGAGGTCGCGATATTTCTCAAAGATAGGCGAAGATTTGCAAAGCACTTTGACTCGGCCATGGCTTTCCAAACAAAGACACCATGGGCGGATCCCGAGGGGAGGGGGGCACAGGGCCATGCAGAATTAAGATTGGTCAACACTCTTCGAGCAGATTGGGGGAGGGGGGGGGGGGGCATTAAAGAATATACCTGCAGTGGTTGCCCATCTGCAGTAGTGGTTGAGGAAAATGAGGGAACTGATGGAAAACTGCACATGAGTATAGTGAAAAAACATCTCAGAAGAAATACAGGCGTCTGGCGAACCCATTGAAACCAATTTGCACGAGCGTAGTGAACATGGTCAGTCTCGTATCAGGCATCAGATCAGATTCCCGGACGAAAGCACGTTCCAAAGCAATCGTTACGCGCAAGTTGGACCTCGTTTACAAGAATACTGAAACTTTTGTCATTTCCAACTTCCCAATGCAATCCCAATGCAATGGGGATCCCAATGCAACTTTGGAACCTTAGTTTCATTTGAGCAAATTAACTTAAAATGAAATAAGACAAGGTATAATACAATGAAATAGAAGCGGTCTAGAGAGCGAAACAGTCATGCCAGCGGACGTACCCCGTGTCACAGTCGCCGGGGAATTCCAACAAGGTCTGATCCTTTCGACGGTGGGGCGACGGTGATCCTTTCGACTTTCCTTTCGACGGTGGGGCTTCTACTGAATAACGAGTGCCCAGCCCAGTCGGATGATTACTGCGTTTTTGAGTGATGCAGACATGCTGCTGGTTGAATTTTCAGGCCTAAAACAACGCCCCCCCCCCCAAAAAAAAAGTAATGGTCATTACCAGCCAGTGGTCGACTGGAGACAAAGGGATCGCGGAAGCCGGGCGGACCCAACTGGCGGCGAGGCTACACTGCCACAACCAGAATGTCGAACTGGTCGCCATGAGTGGCTGGTCCGGGGCCGCCGAGACGGGAGGCCGGGCGCAGATAGTACGCTGCCTCAGCGACGGCCCACAGCCCAGATGCCAGAGACGACAATGGCTAGCGATTGATGACGTCACCAATGGGCGGTGGTCAGTGGGCCGATGCGGGCCGGACCCGTTCCCAGGCTGGGAGGGGGAGACGGTCCATAGGGATAGGGGTAGCGGCCGGGCCTCACCACGCCATGGCAACAGGTAGCGGGCAATGACACAAGGATGTACGACTGCACACAAAGTACATGTTTTCTTGCAGGATATTGCTTTAACTTGTTATCCAGTTATCGTAATGGCTTGAAAAGTTGGCGGATGCGCCTGAACAGCGTAAACAAGTTAACTACTTTAGGATCTAAGACCATTTGCGCTTTTAGAAACTTGTGTGCGAGAAGAAAGAAGAAGCAATCACAAAAGGGATTCGTATTGTTTCGAGGTGCCTGAAATGAGGCAACATTGGATAAGTGCAATACTATACGAGCCTAGGTTACTCTTTATATTCGACACAAAAGACTATTATTTATAATATATTTTCACGAAAACTGATTCAATCTAAATGATTGAAACATCATTCAGGTAATCAGATATCCAAGTAATTGTCTTCCATTGAACTTATCCGTCAAAATTGTTACTAAACCACTACAGTATTTCCCAACACGCGTTTCTCATTTGCAAGGCTCCCTGGGACACTATCACAGAATATCGCGAAGAAACACACGCCTTTAAGTTCTCTTGTGAATGGTACCAAATTAGACCCCCAAATACGCCACCGATCCATTAAAGTGAGGCTTCTGCCTGAGCGATAGTGACAGTAACCGATTAAGTTCTTTGGTTTCCGTTGCTGACCGTTCAGCTATACGCCGCACCACCATGTCTTGCCAATTTATGGAGTTCCACCAAACCAAACAAGCCGGACAAACGTCCCTACAGCCCCGACCGCGCTAATGATGACCAAATATTGCGGCAGTGATTGTATACATACTAACCAGTAACACGCCTTTTTGAGCGATGACCGAGCGGGTGCGCACTGGTAAAGCTAAAACAGGTTTGAAATATAAAACGGTACAGGAGCACACGTGGTAGTAACACATAGTCCTTTTAGTCCTCCATAAAAATTGTCAGGCCTCCATGCATGTCAACATAAAAATTAAGTTTTATTAAATTGTACATGATCTCCTTTCTCGAATCCGCCTAAAGGGAGTACGTCCTGAGCGCTGCATGCTTCAGCGTATACAAAACAAAAACAATGCTTAGATAAAGCAGATAAAGCAAGTCATTTTTTAACAAGAATGATTTTAGCAGGGGGGTGTCATCCCTTCAGCGGCCATAGGCTCGGTGAACCACTATGACGTCACAACCCTCGGACAATGGGATGGCGCCACGACAGGCTGTGACGGCCGCGGCGATTGCAGCGCACAGAGCGGTTGCATGCAGGCAGAGAAGGCTTCGTTGGCTTCGTTAAAACGTGATTTCATGATGTCAGCTTGTACTTGTTACTAAGATGTTTATGTCAAGACTCAAGTCCCATAGTTATTGACAGCTGTTTGTATTTCTGTTATTTCCAATCATGCCAGTTTGTGCTGTGGCGCGGTACAATTCAAGCACCAAACACCATTATGTGTTTACGAGCGAGCGCGAAGTGCTCACTCGTGCTTCCGTGGTATATTGGAGAAAACAAATCTTAATATGAGCGGCCCAATCCGGCCCGTGGCGACGCTTTTGAGAAGCTCATATCTCTGCAACCGCACGTCCGATTGACAAGCGGACTTCTTTGCTGAGCAGCCCCATCCAACCTACCCTGTTTGAGACCAGTGCCGACTCATGTGGTTGACTACCACTGCGCATGGCGCGTGCCGCGTAAGGGGTGTTCAAAAGTGTTTTCTCGCAAAAACTTCGCAACAGCTGGGCAGATTATGTGCAAATTTGATCTGTGCAGTTAGCGACCCCTCAGCCGGCACTTTCCCACAAGTCAGGGGTGGGGTGACTGCACGTGCGCACGTGCACACCCCTATTCCATATCTCAGGAACGGCTGAGCCGAATGTGTTCAAATTTGGTGTGTGGTTAGGGACCTCTTAGCCGCCACTTTCCGACAAGTCAGGGATGGGGTGCCTCTGCAGGTGCGCACGTGCTCACCTTTTTTGTATCTCAGAAACTACTTGCCCGATCGCGTTGAAATTCACCATACATTTCGTTCGCGCTCGCTCGTTTATCGCCAACTACGGCGTCTTACAGGTATTAGTTCCCTGAAAACCAGACGACCAGCGCAGTGTGGATTCGCCTTTGTGTCAGAGAAGATGGCTTAAATTGTAACCATGTAACCGTCTGTGAACACATTTTAAGGAGTGACTCACTCCAACTAACCTGCTAAGGGAATGTTTCACCTTTCTGAAAGTTGTCAAATATTCGCTGGTTGTAGTAGAAAATATGGAGTAAGTGCTGCAGAAAACGATGGTGATATTTTTCTACTCGAAAAGTCACTTAACTTTATACAAATTAAGTTTTTAGAGTTGGGCGAATGACGTCATTATTGAGCTGACCGCCAAGGATTGGCTGAAAAAGTGTTAGTCAGCCAATCAGCGGCTGCACCAGCCTGGCGTCATTTGGAAATGGTAAATCAAATTACTTAAAAACGGTTAGGTTTTGGAAAAAAATACATTAGTAATTTAGACATTTCAATAACGGCCCAAGATAATGGCTATCTCAGTTTAAAACGAATACAAAGGTGAAACATTGCCTTTAAGCGATCCATGGGTATATCCTGCATGATGCTCCGCGTTGAAGGAGCAATTCCTACAACAAACTTTCCCTTGAGTTACATTATCCCTATCCAATTATTTGAATACATTTTAACATTATGCTCATAGAGTGAAAATAATATTCACGGTGTTTAATATTCATCTGGCTCGGGCAAGAAGACAGGAATACATTATACCAATGGAATAGAACTAGCGATACAATTTATGCTCCACTTCTTGATGGCGGGCACCAAATAGGTAATACATTAATTTAATCAGAGTTAATTTAATCAGAGTCTGTCACAAGATCTGTCCGTACACTTTTATGTAACTTAAGACAACTTAAGACAAATTGTAATTTTCATTATCACTTTGCCACATGTACGTTACCCTAAGATTTCCTTCCATTGCCCCATACATACATTAACCCTCGCCAGTGCAGGGGGTGGATGAATGCCACCCCTCAGTTTTTCGAAAATAACTCGCGTATTTATCAACTGATTGCGATTGAACTTTCAGTACGCTACTTGTGAACAATTTGACACATACTCTAAAAATTGCAAACTTGTACTTCCCATGACCTATGACCTGTTTCTCAAGGTCATGTCAGGCGCAACTGGCGTCCCGTAGTATCGATGCTTGTAACTTGTACAGTTCTCGAGTGTTTGTTATTCAGTAGCATATACATATGTGCTAACAGGTGATATTTATGGTTTCCACTGAGATCGTGACCTCCATTGACCTTTTCAGAGGTCAACCGAGGTCACTGACCTCCGATGACCTGTTATGACTTGTTTGGCCTCTGGCAGTTTCTAGGACATTTTGTGACGCTGATTTCAAATTTGACATCCATTTAAAATAATTATATGTTCCACTGGGGTCATGCACTTTCACAGGTCAGCCGAGGTCACTGACCTCCGATGACATGAGATGCCCTTTTTGGTTTCTGGTAGTTTCTGGGAACATTTTGTGACGCTGATTTCAACTTCGGCACCCATTTTGCATAATTATATGTTCATCAACGATTATAGCTCGATTATAATTCAATCTCTACCCATGCACGATTTGGACGACATCCGGGTCATTGACATGATATCAGAGGTCACCTAATGACCCAGGGCCTTAAAGGAGGATATCAACGGCTTCGTTTCATCACAAGCAACACGCTCGTTTTTTTAATCAAATCTCTAGCGCAATTAGGGGCGAAACACCAGGTGGCCGTACCCCCCCCCCCCCCCCCGCACGGTCACGTAGTTCTCGGACCCCGGCCCACTGGCGGGTCCAGGGGGTCCCGGGGGAGCATTGGGGCAACCCCCTCCCCACACACAGGAATATGGGGGCATTAAATACAAGTATGCCCCTCCCGCGCGTTCCTGCATTGGCTGTAAGAAGTGATAATTAGGCAAAAAACGTCGCCCCCCGTCAACGAAATTTTCGTGATGAGGACTCGACGCCACTCCCCTCCCCCCTCCACTACCGGGTCAACGCAATTTGGCGCTGACAACCCCCCCCCCCCTCAACGACTCTTCGTGTTGACGACCAGACGTCACCCCCTGATTTTAGCCCCCCCCCCTCAACTCGAACCCTAGATACGCCAGTGCTTTAAATTAAGTTCATTTCAAGTTCAGGTCGAGTTCAGGTCACACAAGAAGGTCAAAATGTGAAATTCATTTATCTAAATACACCTGTTTCTAGGTAAATTTGTATACTGTGACTTCGCCTGTAATCAGGGCTTCCGCCTTCCCTCCGGCGATTTTATGAATAAGCAATAAACAATAAACAAAGTGTCAATTTTACTATATTTCACTGAACTTAATTTTATGTGCTGATGTGCGTGTTGGTATCACAGCAAGTTGGAAAGGCGTGCTTATTTGCGCCTGGAGGACATGGTTAAGTTGAATCACGTGCCATCGATTTCATTTTTACCATAATTCGTATACGAACCACTATGACGTCACGCTTAGCTAAAAATCGCCGGATGGTGGTACCTAGTAAAGCGCTCGGCGAAGCGCCCGCTCGGTAATTACCGAGCGGGCGCGCAGCGCCCGTGAGGTTTTTCGTCAACTTACTAGACAAATTTACATTTGACCCGGCCCAACCCGGCCATACAGACGCTTTTCGGAAGCTAATAACTTTGCAATCACTGCTCCGATTGAGATTGGGTTTTCACCATTGGATAGGTCCATCAAATCAATTTTGTTTTTCGTATAGTGCGTTCTGATAGAGGTGGTACCACAGCGCGTGGCAGTTGGCACACGCGAACGTCGAAATGAACAAAACAAACTTGCAAAAATGATTCTTGATCAAAAATGGCTGTATTATTATAAGCATTAATATATACACTGAAGCATGCAGCGCTCAGGACGTACTCCCTTTTGGCAGATTTGAGAAAGGAGATCATGAACAATTTAATACAACATAATTTTTATGTTGGCATGCATTGCGGCCCGGCAATTTTTCTGGAGGACTAAAATGACTGTTACTACCACGTGTGCTCCCTTACCGTTTCATATTTCAAACCTGTTTTAGCTTTACCAGAGCGCTCTCCCTCGGTCATCGCCCAAAAAGGCGTTTTACTGGTCTTACTAGACACATTTACATTTGACCCAGCCCGAACCGGCCGTACAGATACTTTTCGGAAGCTAATAACTTTGCAACCACTGCTCTGATTGAGAACGGGGTTTCAACATTGTATAGGACCATCAAATCAATTTCGTTTTTGGTATGGTGCGTTCTGATAGGGGTGGTACGCGTGGTGGTACCACACGGAAACGTCGAAATGAACCAAAATCATTCTTGATCAAAAATAGCTTTATTGATCTAAGCATTAATTTATACGATGAAGCATGCAGCGCTCAGGACGTACTCCCTTTTGGCGGATTCGAGAAAGGAGATCATGAAGAATGTAATACCAGTAAAACGCCTTAATCGGAGGTAACCGCGTGGTATCTGTTGCTTCCTAAAGTAACTTAATAACTCCTGGGACAAACTACATAAAAATTAAGTTGTATGATCTTGTTCATGATCTTCTTTCTCGAACCCACCAAAAGGGGTACGGCCTGAGCGCTGCATTCTTCATCGTATAAATTAATGCATATATAAATCAAGCCATCTTTGATCAATAATGATTTTTGTTCATTTCGACGTTTGCATGTGCCACGCGCTGTGGTACCACCCCTATCAGAACGCACCATACCAAAATCAAAATTGATTTGATGGTCCTATCCAATGGTGAAAACACGATACCAATCGCAACAGTGGTTGCAAAGTTATTAGCTTCCGAAAAGCATCTGTACGGCCGGTTCGGGCTGGTTCGGGCCGTGTCGGGCCGGGTCAAATGTAAATTTGTCTAGTAAGTTGACGAGAAACCTCACGGATGCTTCGCGCCCGCTAGGTAACAACTTAATTTTTATGTTGACATGCATGGAGGCCTGGTAACTTTTATGGAGGACTTAGCAGACTGAGTGTTACTACCACGTGTGCTCCCGTACCGTTTCATATTTCATATTTCAAACCTGTTTTAGCTTTACCAGAGCTCGCCTGCTCGGTGATCGCCCAAAAAGGCGTTTTACTGGTGATTACTGTCGGATTTCTTAACCCTTATTTTTGTATTTCTTAAGTAACACATAGTAATTTTAGTCTTCCAGAAAAATTGCCAGGCCTCAATGCATGCACACATAAAAAATAAGTTGTTACCGAGCGGGCGAGAAGCGCCCGTGAGGTTTCTCGTCAACTTACTAGACAAATTTACATTTGACCCGGCCCGATCCGGCCATACAGACGCTTTTCGGAAGCTAATAACTTTGCAACCACTGCTCCTATTGAGATTGGGTTTTCACCATTGGATAGGTCCATCAAATCAATTTTGTTTTTGGTATGGTGCGTTCCGATAGAGGTGGTACCACAGCGCGTAGCAGTTGGCACACGCGAACGTCGAAATGAACAAAACATCTTGCAAAAATGATTATTGATCAAAAATGGCTGTATTATTATAAGCATTAATTTATACACTGAAGCATGCAACGCTCAGGACGTACTCCCTTTTGGTGGATTTGAGAAAGGAGATCATGAACAATTGCATACAACTTAATTTTTATGTTGGCATGCATTGAGGCCCGACAATTTTTCTGGAGGACTAAAATGACTGTGTTACTATACCACGTGTGCTCCCTTACCGTTTCATATTTCAAACCTGTTTTGGCTTTACCAGAGCGCGCTCGCTCGGTCATCGCCCAAAAAGGCGTTTTACTGGTATTCAATTGTTCATGATCTCCTTTCTCTAAGCTGTAGTTAGTTGCAATTGGATTTTAATCATAGTGTGTTTTTACGATGTATTTTACGATGCATTTTACAATGTATTTTATTTCTCCATTCAACTCATTCTTGTTCATGACGATGACCACTGAAAAGCCATCTGATGGAGGGGTTTAATAAACTGATTGATTGATTGATTGATTGATTGATTTCTCAAATCCGCCAAAAGGGAGTGCGTCCTGAGCGCTGCATGCTTCAGCGTAAACATCAATGCTTAGAATAATACTTGTACTTGTACTTATAGTACGAGACTATAAGGAGGACTAGATGCCTGTCTTGCCCGCTCTTTACATCTCTTGATTGTTTTTATGCCTCAGTGGATAATTCAAAAGGGTATGCTTTCCTTGACCATATTTGGCTTCAGTGTTTTGTCGCCTATCCTGGCGCATCGTACATGATGTCCGCCCAGTAGTGATCCAGGCGGTTCTTGAAGAGGTTCGTCGTGGCTGATGAAACGACGTGTTCCGGAAGTGCGTTCCAGTCGCTCACTGCTCTGATAGACCAGAAGTTCCGTCTCACTCTGGTCTGCGCTTGCGGTTTGGCAACCTTCAGGGAGTGTCCTCGTGTGATTGCCGACGGCCGGTCCTGGAAGAACTTCTGCTTATCGAGTTCGATGCGGCCGTTCATCAGCTGGTGGATCAGAATGAGGTCGCCGCGCCGTCTTCTGTACTGCAGAGACGGCAGGCGCAGGGCTCTCAGCCGGTCCTCGTACGGAAGCAGTCTGATTGGTCGAACCAGCTTGGTCGCCCTCCGTTGTACTCGTTCCACCAGTCGTACGTCTTCAGCGTTGAACGGGCCCCAGACAGCGTTCCCATATTCGAGCAGCGGTCTGACCAGGGTCTTAAAGAGCAGCGGGAGCGTCTGCTGGTCGATGTGCTCAAACGAGCGCCGGATTGTGCCGAGGACTCGGTTTGCCTTTGCGATCGCCGCCGCCGCCTGCTTACGGAACTTCAGCGAGGTGTCCACGACGACTCCCAAGTCCTTCTCGTCCTCCACTTGCTCCAACTGGCCTCCAAACATGGAGTAGGTTTGGCGAACGTTCCTCGGTCCGAGATGCATCGTCTTGCACTTGGACATGTTAAATGGCATCTGCCACACTCCAGACCATTTGCCGACTGCGTCGAGGTCCTGCTGAAGCTGGTCATGCCCACTCCGTTCCTGGACGCTTCCGTAGATTTTGGTGTCGTCCGCAAAAAGCTTGATGCCGCTGTTGACGTGTCCGGGGAGGTCGTTGATGAAGAGCAGGAAGAGTGTTGGGCCCAGTACTGATCCCTGTGGTATGCCACTCAGCACTGGCGCCCAGCTGGACCTGCTGTCTCTGATCGCCACTCTCTGTCTCCGACCCGTGAGGAACGCCTCGATCCAGCGCAACAACTTCCCCAATCCCCATGTCCTTCAGCTTCCTTAGCAGACGACGATGGGGTACCGAATCGAACGCTTTCTGGTAGTCGAGGTAGGCTACATCAACCGAACGGCCCTCTTCGATCTCTTTGGTCCAATCATCGAGTGTCGCGAGCAGCTGTGAGATGCAGGATCTCTTGGGGCGGAAGCCGTACTGGTGGTCGTTCAGCTGTCCACTCTCGGTCACGTGTGCCATGATCTGGTCCCTGATGAGTGTCTCACAGACTTTAGACAGTACTGATGTTAGGCTCACCGGTCGATAGTTGGACGGCTCTTCTTTTGCCCCCTTCTTGAAGATAGGCACAACTTCTCCCTCTTTCCAGTCTGCTGGTACTTTGCTTTCATCCAGGGACTTCCTGATGATGTCGGAGAGTGGCCGACTCAGAGGTGAAGCAAGTTCACGCAGCACCTTCGGGGGAATTCCGTCCGGTCCAGGAGAGGATGTCGGGCGCAGATTACGCAGCTTGCTCTCTACCTGCGCCGGCGTCACGTCCACATTCTCCAGAAGCGCACCCTCCCACCGTGTTTGGAGACCCGGAATGTTGATGATATTTTCTCTGGTGAAAACGCTTGATAAAAATTTCCCTAACACTTCTGCCTTATAGAGATCGGTCACTGCCATCTCGTCTGAGCCATCTTGGAACTTGAGGTCGCTTATGCCTGATCTTGTTTTCGTCCTTGTGTTTGCGTATTGCCATATATAGCCATTTTTTATCAAGAATCATTTTTTGCAAGGATTTTTGTTCATTTCGACGTTCGCGTGTGCCAACTGCCACGCGCTGTGGTACCACCTCTACCAGAACGCACCATACCAAAAACAAAATTGATTTGATGGACCTATCCAATGGTGAAAACCCAATATCAATCGGAGCAGTGGTTGCAAAGTTATGTATGGCCGTATGTATGGCCGGTTCGGGCCGGGTCAAATGTAAATTTGTCTAGTAAGTTGCCGAGAAACCTCACGGCCGCTTCGCGCCCGCTCGGTATCAAGGACCAGCTTAGCAGCATGTCGCCAACACTGTATCGGTGAGCTGCAAGCCGCGCACTTACCGTGGAGAGGGCCAGGATCTGTTCCTTCAAGGTCTCCTCGTCAGCGTAGCCGACCCAGGGCGCCACCGCCTCCGACGGCGACTTCTTGCCGCTGATGAACGCCTCGTTCTCCTTGTTGAACTCGGTCAGCATGCTCTGTTGGAGAGAAATGTGACGCTGAATATGTTGTATGTTTGGTGGCACGGAAAATCAGATGAGCGGCTACATAGGCAAGATACTGTTGTCCGTCATGATAAGACTATGTTGATGATAAGAAGGATGGCGGGAGTGGATTCGTTACGATACACAAAACATTTACCACATCATGATCGGATGTAGCTGACATCTGAAGCAATAATCTAGTTAGGAGAAGGTAGCGTGCGATGCTCGGCTGAATTCTCATCTCGTAATTTCCATAAAAGCACCCATTCAAAACTGTTCCAGCAAGACATAAGGTGGCGTGCAGCAGTGTAATTTCATTAGAGATCAGGCTCCTCAGTTCAGGCGGCACCTCGAATGAAATGTATGGCCACCAGCGGCCGAGTCTCTGAAAAATGGAGTGAATCTATCCTTTTGATGGGCGGGCTGTCAGGACATTTGAAACTGGGACGTCTGCATGCCTAATTAAGGAGTAGATATTAATGATGGCTGGGATGTTAAACGGCAGATATAAGTTACTCCCGGCAACAACGGCAAATGATGGTGGTCCCATCAAAAGAGTAATCGTCGCACATTAGATCCTCCCAGCACCACTGTCAAGCTCCACACTGTCCGTTCTACCAGCAGCACTGTCAAGCTCAAACACTGTCCGTTCCACCAGCACCACGTCAAGCTCAAACACTGTCTGTTCTACCAGCAGCACTGTCAAGCTCAAACACTGTCCGTTCCACCAGCACCACGTCAAGCTCAAACACTGTCCGTTCCACCAGCACCACTGTCAAGCTCAAACACTGTCCGTTCCACCAGCACCACTGTCAAGCTCCAACACTGTCCGTTCTACGAGCACCACTGTCAAGCTCAAACACTGTCCGTTCCACCAGCACCACTGTCAAGCTCAAACACTGTCCGTTCCACCAGCACCACTGTCAGGCTCAAACACTGTCCGTTCCACCAGCACCACTGTCAAGCTCAAACACTGTCCGTTCCACCAGCACCACTGTCAAGCTCAAACACTGTCCGTTCCACCAGCACCACTGTCAAGCTCCAACACTGACCGTTCTACCAGCAGCACTGTCAAGCTCAAACACTGTCCGTTCCACCAGCACCACTGTCAAGCTCAAACACTGTCCGTTCCACCAGCACCACTGTCAAGCTCAAACACTGTCCGTTCTACGAGCACCACTGTCAAGCTCAAACACTGTCCGTTCTACGAGCACCACTGTCAAGCTCAAACACTGTCCGTTCCACCAGCACCACTGTCAAGCTCCAACACTGTCCGTTCCACCAGCACCACTGTCAAGCTCAAACACTGTCCGTTCCACGAGCACCACTGTCAAGCTCAAACACTGTCCGTTCCACCAGCACCACCGTCAAGCTCAAACACTGTCCGTTCTACAAGCAGCACTGTCAAGCTCAAACACTGTCCGTTACACCAGCACCACTGTCAAGCTCAAACACTGTCTGTTCCACCAGCACCACTGTCAAGCTCAAACACTGTCCGTTCCACCAGCACCACTGTCAAGCTCAAACACTGTCCGTTCCACGAGTACCACTGTCAAGCTCAAACACTGTCCGTTCCACCAGCACCACTGTCAAGCTCAAACACTGTCCGTTCCACGAGCACCACTGTCAAGCTCAAACACTGTCCGTTCTACGAGCACCACTGTCAAGCTCAAACACTGTCCGTTCCACCAGCACCACCGTCAAGCTCAAACACTGTCCGTTCTACGAGCACCACTGTCAAGCTCAAACACTGTCCGTTCTACGAGCACCACTGTTAAGCTCAAACACTGTCCGTTCTACCAGCAGCACTGTCAAGCTCAAACACTGTCTGTTCCACCAGCACCACTGTCAAGCTCAAACACTGTCCGTTCCACCAGCACCACTGTCAAGCTCAAACACAGTCCGTTCCACGAGCACCACTGTCAAGCTCAAACACTGTCCGTTCCACCAGCACCACTGTCAAGCTCAAACACTGTCCGTTCCACGAGCACCACTGTCAAGCTCAAACACTGTCCGTTCTACGAGCACCACTGTCAAGCTCAAACACTGTCCGTTCCACCAGCACCACCGTCAAGCTCAAACACTGTCCGTTCTACGAGCACCACTGTCAAGCTCAAACACTGTCCGTTCTACGAGCACCACTGTCAAGCTCAAACACTGTCCGTTCCACCAGCACCACCGTCAAGCTCAAACACTGTCCGTTCTACCAGCAGCACTGTCAAGCTCAAACACTGTCCGTTCCACCAGCACCACCGTCAAGCTCAAACACTGTCCGTTCTACGAGCACCACTGTCAAGCTCAAACACTGTCCGTTCTACGAGCACCACTGTCAAGCTCAAACACTGTCCGTTCTACGAGCACCACTGTCAAGTTCAGTTCAGTTCATTTATTCACGTTAAATCCGCTCATTTGCGGCTTTTCATTAACGCAATGTCAAAAGATACAAAAGGTTAAAAGCTAGCACACATCACAATCAACACGTCACGCATTCGTCATCACAATGAATCGTCTAAACGACCGTGTTCATGTCTGGTTCTGCAGTAAATGCAGCCTGAGTGCTCCTTTGAAGGACGACTGTCCATCATAGGTTGTGCAAAACTCGTTATAGGCGTCAACACCGCTGTACACCAGCTGCCTTCTTCCCGCCTCGGTGCGTATTCGGGGTAGCCGCAGTCGTTGGGCATTCCGGGTGTCGTGGCCATGATCTGTCGCGTTCTCTAGTGTACATGCTATACTGGATGGTTGGCCTGTCTGTCTAATAGTTCGTACGTTACATATTCTATGGTACAGGACTAGGTTTGCCGCGCTCAGCCACTTCAAGTCTCTAAGCACATCGGTCACATGGCTTTGCTTTCGACGGCCGCTTATTACACGCGCACAGAAATTGAGCACTTTCTGCACCCGGCGTAGTTCAGTGGTACCACATGTACCATAAATAGTTATGCAGTATCGTAGCGTAGACACGACAAGCGAGGTCACGATCGGTTTCAGTGTGAAGGGCGGTAGCACATGCTTCGCGTGGTTAAGCGCCAGCAGCGCCCCTGTGCACTTCGACACAACATGGTTGACATGGTCATGGTACGACAGGTTCTTATCCATGATGAGGCCCAGGTTTCTAACAGTTGCGGACTCATGGATAGTGGCACCGGCAAATCTGATGCTAACGGATGGCAGTCCCTTAAGCATCTGGCGCGTACCGAGCACAATCATCTGGGTTTTTGATGCGTTCACTTTCATATCGTTGGAACAAAACCATGCTAACAGCTTTGATAGAGCTCTCTCCATTCTCGAGATCAGGCTGGCCAGGTCAGCTTTTTTGCCGGACACCAACAGCTGGGTATCATCGGCAAACTGCACGATCGTTACATCCGGCACAAGCTCAAACACTGTCCGTTCTACGAGCACCACAGTCAAGCTCAAACACTGTCCGTTCCACCAGCACCACTGTCAAGCTCAAACACTGTCCGTTCCACCAGCACCACTGTCAAGCTCAAACACTGTCCGTTCCACCAGCACCACTGTCAAGCTCAAACACTGTCCGTTCCACCAGCACCACTGTCAAGCTCAAACACTGTCCGTTCTACCAGCAGCACTGTCAAGCTCAAACACTGTCTGTTCCACCAGCACCACTGTCAAGCTCAAACACTGTCCGTTCCACCAGCACCACTGTCAAGATCAAACACAGTCCGTTCCACGAGCACCACTGTCAAGCTCAAGCACTGTCCGTTCCACCAGCACCACTGTCAAGCTCAAACACTGTCCGTTCCACGAGCACCACTGTCAAGCTCAAACACTGTCCGTTCTACGAGCACCACTGTCAAGCTCAAACACTGTCCGTTCCACCAGCACCACCGTCAAGCTCAAACACTGTCCGTTCTACGAGCACCACTGTCAAGCTCAAACACTGTCCGTTCTACGAGCACCACTGTCAAGCTCAAACACTGTCCGTTCTACCAGCAGCACTGTCAAGCTCAAACACTGTCCGTTCCACCAGCACCACTGTCAAGCTCAAACACTGTCTGTTCCACGAGCACCACTGTCAAGCTCAAACACTGTCCGTTCCACCAGCACCACTGTCAAGCTCAAACACTGTCCGTTCCACGAGCACCACTGTCAAGCTCAAACACTGTCCGTTCCACCAGCACCACTGTCAAGCTCAAACACTGTCCGTTCCACGAGCACCACTGTCAAGCTCAAACACTGTCCGTTCTACGACCACCACTGTCAAGCTCAAACACTGTCCGTTCCACCAGCACCACCGTCAAGCTCAAACACTGTCCGTTCTACGAGCACCACTGTCAAGCTCAAACACTGTCCGTTCTACGAGCACCACTGTCAAGCTCAAACACTGTCCGTTCTACGAGCACCACTGTCAAGCTCAAACACTATCCGTTCTACGAGCACCACAGTCAAGCTCAAACACTGTCCGTTCCACCAGCACCACTGTCAAGCTCAAACACTGTCCGTTCCACCAGCACCACTGTCAAGCTCAAACACTGTCCGTTCCACCAGCACCACTGTCAAGCTCAAACACTGTCCGTTCCACCAGCAGCACTGTCAAGCTCAAACACTGTCCGTTCCACCAGCACCACTGTCAAGCTCAAACACTGTCCGTTCCACCAGCACCACTGTCAAGCTCAAACACTGTCCGTTCCACCAGCACCACTGTCAGGCTCAAACACTGTCCGTTCCACCAGCACCACTGTCAAGCTCAAACACTGTCCGTTCCACCAGCAGCACTGTCAAGCTCAAACACTGTCCGTTCCACCAGCACCACTGTCAAGCTCCAACACTGACCGTTCTACCAGCAGCACTGTCAAGCTCAAACACTGTCCGTTCTACGAGCACCACTGTCAAGCTCAAACACTGTCCGTTCCACCAGCACCACCGTCAAGCTCAAACACTGTCCGTTCCACCAGCACCACTGTCAAGCTCAAACACTGTCCGGTCTACGAGGACCACTGTCAAGCTCAAACACTGTCCGTTCCACCAGCACCACTGTCAAGCTCAAACCCTGTCCGTTCCACCAGCACCACTGTCAAGCTCCAACACTGTCCGTTCCACCAGCACCACTGTCAAGCTCAAACACTGTCCGTTCCACGAGCACCACTGTCAAGCTCAAACACTGTCCGTTCCACCAGCACCACCGTCAAGCTCAAACACTGTCCGTTCTACCAGCAGCACTGTCAAGCTCAAACACTGTCCGTTACACCAGCACCACTGTCAAGCTCAAACACGGGCCGTTCCACGAGCACCACTGTCAAGCTCAAACACTGTCCGTTCTACGAGCACCACTGTCAAGCTCAAACACTGTCCGTTCCACCAGCACCACCGTCAAGCTCAAACACTGTCCGTTCTACGAGCACCACTGTCAAGCTCAAACACTGTCCGTTCTACGAGCACCACTGTCAAGCTCAAACACTGTCCGTTCTACCAGCAGCACTGTCAAGCTCAAACACTGTCTGTTCCACCAGCACCACTGTCAAGCTCAAACACTGTCCGTTCCACCAGCACCACTGTCAAGCTCAAACACTGTGCGTTCTACGAGCACCACTGTCAAGCTCAAACACTGTCCGTTCTACCAGCAGCATTGTCAAGCTCAAACACTGTCTGTTCCACCAGCACCACTGTCAAGCTCAAACACTGTTCGTTCCACCAGCACCACTGTCAAGCTCAAACACTGTCCGTTCCACGAGCACCACTGTCAAGCTCAAACACTGTCCGTTCCACCAGCACCACTGTCAAGCTCAAACACTGTCCGTTCCACGAGCACCACTGTCAAGCTCAAACACTGTCCGTTCTACGAGCACCACTGTCAAGCTCAAACACTGTCCGTTCCACCAGCACCACCGTCAAGCTCAAACACTGTCCGTTCTACGAGCACCACTGTCAAGCTCAAACACTGTCCGTTCTACGAGCACCACTGTCAAGCTCAAACACTGTCCGTTCTACCAGCAGCACTGTTAAGCTCAAACACTGTCCGTTCCACCAGCACCACTGTCAAGCTCAAACACTGTCTGTTCCACCAGCACCACTGTCAAGCTCAAACACTGTCCGTTCCACCAGCACCACTGTCAAGCTCAAACACTGTCCGTTCCACGAGCACCACTGTCAAGCTCAAACACTGCCCGTTCCACCAGCACCACTGTCAAGCTCAAACACTGTCCGTTCCACGAGCACCACTGTCAAGCTCAAACACTGTCCGTTCTACGAGCACCACTGTCAAGCTCAAACACTGTCCGTTCCACCAGCACCACCGTCAAGCTCAAACACTGTCCGTTCTACGAGCACCACTGTCAAGCTCAAACACTGTCCGTTCTACGAGCACCACTGTCAAGCTCAAACACTGTCCGTTCTACGAGCACCACTGTCAAGCTCAAACACTGTCCGTTCTACGAGCACCACAGTCAAGCTCAAACACTGTCCGTTCCACCAGCACCACTGTCAAGCTCAAACACTGTCCGTTCCACCAGCACCACTGTCAAGCTCAAACACTGTCCGTTCCACCAGCACCACTATCAAGCTCAAACACTGTCCGTTCCACCAGCACCACTGTCAAGCTCAAACACTGTCCGTTCCACCAGCACCACTGTCAAGCTCAAACACTGTCCGTTCCGCCAGCAACACTGTCAAGCTCAAACACTGTCCGTTCCACCAGCACCACTGTCAAGCTCAAACACTATCCGTTCTACGAGCACCACTGTCAAGCTCAAGCACTGTCCGTTACACCAGCTGAATATCAGAGCGGCGATCGCAGCTCTGCCGGCCAGACACGTGCCGCCACTGGTCACACCGGGACAGACAACACGTGCCGCCACTGGTCACACCGGGTCAGACACGTGCCGCCACTGGTCACACCGGGACAGACACGTGCCGCCACTGGTCACACCGGGACAGACACGTGTCGCCACTGGTCACACCGGGTCAGACACGTGACGCCACTGGTCACACCGGGACAGACACGTGCCGCCACTGGTCACACCGGGTCAGACACGTGCCGCCACTGGTCACACCGGGACAGACACATGCCGCCACTGGTCACACCGTGTCAGACACGTGTCGCCACTGGTCACACCGGGACAGACACGTGCCGCCACTGGTCACACCGTGTCAGACACGTGCCGCCACTGGTCACACCGGGACAGACACATGCCGTCACTGGTCACACCGGGACAGACACGTGCCGTCACTGGTCACACCGGGTCAGACACGTGCCGTCACTGGTCACACCGGGTCAGACACGTGCCGCCACTGGTCACACCGGGTCAGACACGTGCCGCCACTGGTCACACCGGGTCAGACACGTGCCGTCACTGGTCACACCGGGTCAGACACGTGCCGCCACTGGTCACACCGGGTCACACGTGCCGCCACTGGTCACACCGGGACAGACACGTGCCGCCACTGGTCACACCGTGTCAGACACGTGCCGCCACTGGTCACACCGGGACAGACACGTGCCGCTACTGGTCACACCGTGTCAGACACGTGCCGCCACTGGTCACACCGGGACAGACACGTGCCGCCACTGGTCACATCGTGTCAGACACGTGCCGCCACTGGTCACACCGGGACAGACACGTGCCGCCACTGGTCACACCGTGTCAGACACGGGCCGCCACTGGTCACACCGGGTCAGACACGTGCCGTCACTGGTCACACCGGGACAGACACGTGCCGTCACTGGTCACACCGGGTCAGACACGTGCCGTCACTGGTCACACCGGGTCAGACACGTGCCGCCACTGGTCACACCGTGTCAGACACGTGCCGCCACTGGTCACACCGGGTCAGACACGTGCCGCCACTGGTCACACCGGGTCAGACACGTGCCGCCACTGGTCACACCGGGTCAGACACGTGCCGCCACTGGTCACACCGGGTCAGACACACGCCAAACTGTCCAGTAATTACGCTCGAACTAGCCAGCCAGGCGGACACAGAACAAACCGCTGCTGTCCCATGGCCTGGCAGTAGTTGGGAGTTCTGAGTAATGATTCTCTGAAGCGAGAGCTGAGGCTTGCGCCCAACTGTTGAGTTAAGCGGCGGAGAATGTTATAACACGAATATCTCACCATCATCATCATCATCACAGCGGCCACTAGTGTCCTCATCATCGTCTCGCCAGCCGCTCTCATTCCCATCACCCCTAGCCTACCGCTCCGCCAGCGCCCAGTGGCCAAGTGAGGGCGACTGTACCCCTGTATCCAGGTGGGACCGAACGTCACATAGCGGCTGGGTCGGGCCAGCGACGTGACTGGGGCTGAGCCGGACCGGCCACGGTGGAGTGCAGTGAGGTAGGGTGCAGTGGGGTGGGGTGGGGTGGGTTGGGGTAGGTTTGGATGGGGTGGGGTAGGTTGGGGTACGTTGGCATGGGTGGGGTAGGTTGGGGTAGGTTGGGGTAGGTTGAGGTAGGTTGGGGTAGGTTAGGGTAGGTTGGGGTAGGTTGGGGTAGGTTGGGGTAGGTTGGGGTAGGTTGGGGTAGGTTGGGGTAGGTTGATATGGGGTAGGTTGGGGTAGGTTGGGATGGGATGGGGTAGGTTGGGGTAGGTTGGGATGGGATGGGTGGGATGGGGTAGGGTGGGGTGGGGTAGGGTGGGATGGGGTAGGGTGGGCTGGGTTGTGGTGGGCGACGCTGCTCGTTGGGCTCAGACGATAGGTGTACTGGCCGAAATTCGACACGACGAACCCGGTGTGGCATGCTGGGGCGGAGATAATGCAGTTAAAACCCCGGTCACACGCAGTCAACAACACAGGACATGAGGACTGCATTAACCTCTCAGACACAATGTGCCGGCGGTAAGATTACAGCCAGTTGAGCCAGGACGGAACGTACACACGCTGACAACAAATATTAGATAACAATGCAGACGCATTGAACACCAGCTGCACCTGCCTGCAAGTTTATGAAAAACGAGCAAATTCAAAACATTCCGAAAACAGACGGCAAGGAAGCCTGGCTCTTCGTGAACGACCGTTTACCGAGTCAATTAATTATGAATTCCATCCAGCAGCACAATAAATAAGGTCCGCTTGTCCCACCATGCTCCCCATCTCCACTATCCCCCATTTCCTGTCTCTTGCTCCTGCCCTTAGTCACCCGCCCCAGCTCCCGCACCACTGCACCATCCCTGGAGACTGTATTCTCGTCCCAGCTCCCGCACCACTGCACCATCCCTGGAGACTGTATTCTCGTCCCAGCTCCCGTACCACTGCACCATCCCTGGAGACTGTATTCCCGCCCCAGCTCCCGTACCACTGCACCATCCCTGGAGACTGTATTCCCGTCCCAGCTCCCGTACCACTGCACCATCCCTGGAGACAGTATTCTCGTCCCAGCTCCCGTACCACTGCACCATCCCTGGAGACTGTATCCCCGCCCCAGCTCCCGCACCACTGCACCATCCCTGGAGACTGTATTCTCGTCCCAGCTCCCGTACCACTGCACCATCCCTGGAGACTGTATTCCCGTCCCAGCTCCCGTACCACTGCACCATCCCTGGAGACTGTATTCTCGTCCCAGCTCCCGTACCACTGCACCATCCCTGGAGACTGTATTCCCGTCCCAGCTCCCGTACCACTGTACCATCCCTGGAGACTGTATTCCCGTCCCAGCTCCCGTACCACTGCACCATCCCTGGAGACTGTATTCTCGTCCCAGCTCCCGTACCACTGCACCATCCCTGGAGACTGTATCCCCGTCCCAGCTCCCGTACCACTGCACCATCCCTGGAGACTGTATTCCCGTCCCAGCTCCCGTACCACTGCACCATCCCTGGAGACTGTATTCTCGTCCCAGCTCCCGTAACACTGCACCATCCCTGGAGACTGTATTCTCGTCCCAGCTCCCGTACCACTGCACCATCCCTGGAGACTGTATCCCCGCCCCAGCTCCCGTACCACTGCACCATCCCT
>JAXIVJ010001446.1:0-115000 GCA_036785665.1 Chirona hameri | reverse complement strand
ACACCCACACACACCCACACGCACCCACACACCCTACTCCTGTTGAGGTATGTTATGTATGGATGCGGGCATGGCTGTGTGACGTGTCGCTACAGGCATCTCATTGCAATTTTGCACATGATATAGGAAGCGGCGCTTACCAGCCCCTGTCCTCACGCGTGGAAGAGCCAGGTCAGAGTTCTGTCGCGTAGAGCGGGAACGGAGATCAGTCAAGAATTTTGTCAAAAATTGACATGAAGCTGGGAAGCAAGAGTCTGTGGTTCCCGGTGTTTCGAATTTTGTGTAGTAAATTTAGGGAGTGCTGTCTGTATAACTGCTGGGCAGTGGGCCAGCCAAGCTCAGCTCGCACGTCAGAGATGTGTTCAAATTTACGTTTGCCAGATATGACTCGAAGGGCAAAATTTATAATTTTGTCAAGGCGTTGTATGTTCTTCTGCGAGCCATTGCCAAATACTGCTAAACAGTACCGAACGTGTGAAACGACCAAGGCATTTACAAGAAGTGGCAACAGCTCGCGGGAATGCTGTGCCGCGCGTGCGATAGTCTAATGAGGATACCACTACATTTGTTTTACCAGGGAAGACACGTGTGAGTCCCATGTGAAGTGCTTATCGAACAGAACACATATTTGTTTACGTATGGGCTATCTTGTACTGTGTCTTCGCGGAACCGAACAGGGACAGGGTCAAGGTCGCGCCAGTTTTGGCGGGATCCGAACGCTATTAATTCGGTCTTGCTTGTATTTACTTTGATACCATGAGAATGAAACCAGATATCAAGTGCACTCAGGGTGTCCTCCAATTTACTGACCAGATCATTGAGTTGGTGCTGTTTGCCAGATAACAAAATTTGAGTATCATCAGCGTACTGGACCACATGAGCATCCCCCGCGAACAGGCACATATCGTTAGCAAATATTTGACAAAGTAAGGGCCCAAGAGATGAGCCTTGGAAAACCTGGGGATAGGATAGGATGGGGATGGGGATGGGGATGGGGATGGGGATGGGGATGGGGATGGGGATGGGGATGGGGATGGGGATGGGGATGGGGATGGGGATGGGATAGAGACGGAGACGGGGATGGTGGTATGAAATGGAGAAGGGACGGGGACGGGGACGGGGACGGGGACGGGGACGGGGACGGGGACGGGGACGGGGACGGGGACGGGGACGGAGACGGAGACGGAGACGGAGACGGAGACGGGGACGGGGACGGGGACGGGGACGGGGACGGGGACGGGGACGGGGCGGGGACGGGGACGGGGACGGGGACGGGGACGGGGACGGGGACGGGGACGGGGACGGGGACGGGGACGGGGACGGGGACGGGGACGGGGACGGGGACGGGGACGGGGACGGGGGGATCAGTGGAATGCGGCGGGGCGGCGGTGTCGAGACGAACATGAACGAATACGCAGCCAGGGGCGGATACAGAGGACAGATAAGTGGGTAAAACGAGGAGTTGACAGAGGTGGTGATATTGACATTTTTCTGGTGCAAATGTATGCTAAATCTGACGTATTGCAACGCTCTACATAGTCGAATGTTGGCCCGATCCCGGCGATAAAGGACGCAGCGACCCATCAGCCAACTACTATCACTCACATCGAGTATGACAAGTGCGTGACTTGGGTGACACAAGGCCACAAAGCACCCATCAACGACAGACAAACAGCGCGACATACGTACGGTTTCGGCGACCGACTTTTTGATCTTGCTGCCGGCCTCGGAGACGGTTTTGCCGGCCTTGTTGAAGGCCGAGGAGAGGAAGCTGCCGAACGTCTTGGCGCCCTGGTTCAGCTTCTCCGACACACCGGCCATGTCGGGCATCCCGGCACCTGGCGAACGACACAGCCGTTAACGGCGTGATTTACTTAGATCAGTGTTTCTCAGCGTAGCCCGGTGCCCACCATCACCGGTCATCAACGATGAAACAAATGAAGTACAAAGTTCAACACGGGAAGCTAGGAGGCTCGACTAAAAATGAAAAAAAATGACTAAAAATGATAAAAATGAATACGCACCGAAACGGCCTCGTATTTTCCGTTCCTGGCCGGTAGTGGTGGCCACCGGGATTTCGTCGGCGAACGTTTTCGCCAGCGGTCGGAAACGAACAGTACATGTACCTGGATCCCGGATCCAGCTGAGATCCGTATCTGTGTTCCGGGATCCACATGGGACACCAGGTACACAATAAAGTACACAATAGTGACACCAGGTACACCAGGTACACAATAAGACGAGGGATCCACAAAGATCCCAGATCCTGATATATTTTGAGACGAGGGATCTACAAAGATCCCAGATCCTGAAGCATTTTATGTCGAGGGATCCAGGAGTATCCCAGATCTTCATGCATTTTACGCAGAGGGATCCATTGGGATCCAAGATCTTCATGTATTTTTTGCCGAGGGATCCACTGGGATCCCAGATCCAACTTCGGGATCCAGGCACAAGTCCAAGAAGTAAATAGCGTAGTAAGGTACATACTTCTTGCTAATTTATCATATGGGATAATTAATTACAATCTCTATGTTTGATAATAGGTACAAGGTAATTTTCAGGTACTAATTATCCACATAGTACATACTACATACGCAACATAGAGACCACAAATGTTGATGTCAGTCTCTGCATCTTCTGTTTCAAGATCTGCGGCTCGTTTAAATTAGAGATCCACTGAGATCCCAGATAACCAGGAAGCTGAAACTCCAAAGGCCCAATATATACATGCATTTTAAGCCGAAGGATTCACAAAGATCCTAGATACTGAATAAGGCGTGGGATCTAGAAAGATCCCAGATCTACATTTATTTTACGCCGAGGGATCCACAAAGATCCCAGATCATGATATATTTTGAGACGAGGGATCCACAAAGATCCCAGATCCTGAAGCACTTTACGCCGAGGGATCCAGGAGGACATTTATTTTACGCCGAGGGATCCACAAAGATCCCAGATCATGATATATTTTGAGACGAGGGATCCACAAAGATCCCAGATCCTGAAGCACTTTACGCCGAGGGATCCAGGAGGATCCCAGATAGTCATGCATTTTATGCAGAGGGATCCACTGGGATCCAAGATCTTCATGTACTGTATGCCGAGGGATCCACTGGGATCCCAGATCCAACTTCGGGATCCAGGCACAAGTCAGCGAAGTACAAAGTTGAACACTGCTGAACTTTCCGTGCCGTTCTTGGCATTGCCAGGTCTATGTGCGCGTTGTTGACAGTAGTGTGCGTATTGAAATAGCCTGTTCCCTTTTGCAAATGCAAATAGGCATGCATAGTCAAGAGTACGAAGGGTAAATAGAGATGCCTAATATTATGCTGACAGAGGGCAGACCTATCCTGACTAGCCCGGCACGCGTGCGCCGGGTGGATTCTGCGGGGACAGCCGCTCGCTCGTCAGCCGACTTCTCCGTAGTTAACAGATGGTGAACGTTGAACCATTTATAACTTTTGGAGACATCGCAAGGTCACGAACTGGCCTGCCCGTTGTTGACCGGTGGCGGTGGGCAAGGGCATGGTTACCTCCCTTTGATGACCAAAATGATTCGTAACCCCCTCCCTCCATCGGCTGTCAGCAGGTTATCGGCTCCAAGCTAGGCGGGACAGCATGACGTCAGGCGTTTACTACTAGTGCCATCTAGGGACAGGAATATCATCACACATGCCGTGTGATGTTGCACTTAGCTTAACCCGCGCGGCGCTGGGGTAAGAATATCATCACACATGCCGTGTGATGTTGCTCTTAGCTTAACCCGCGCGGCGCTGGGGTAAGAATATCATCACACATGCCGTGTGATGTTGCACTTAGCTTAACCCGCGCGGCGCTGGGGTAAGAATATCATCACACATGCCGTGTGATGTTGCTCTTAGCTTAACCCGCGCGGCGCTGGGGTAAGAATATCATCACACATGCCGTGTGATGTTGCACTTAGCTTAACCCGCGCGGCGCTGGGGTAAGAATATCATCACACATGCCGTGTGATGTTGCACTTAGCTTAACCCGCGCGGCGCTGGGGTAAGAATATCATCACACATGCCGTGTGATGATGCACTTAGCTTAACCCGCGCGGCGCTGGGGTCTCCATCCGAACGCCCGGTGCTGGGGGGTAAATTTTACCCCCCCCTCATATCTTCCGAACCAAGAACTGCAGCGAGACGAGCAAGGCGGCGATCGAAAGCTCTCAGTGAGAAGAATCTAACGCACACACGAAATTCTTAAAATAAGGTCACATGTCAGGTCACGGTCAGGTCAAGTGTCAAAATTTAAGTATTTGGGTTTTTGGGCTATACTTTCCATCCAAAGCCTTATATTGCAACTATTATCTCACAAAGTACTCCCAAATGTATAATGCATCTCCTGCATAAATAAAAGTGAAATTGTAAGCAAAGGTCAAGGTCAAGGTGAGGTCACAAAAGGTCATAGGTCTACCAAAGTCATGAGACACATGTTGTATGGGTTATTTTACACGTATAATTCGATAGAAGCAACCATTTTCACAGCTTGACCCCATCTAATGGCCCTCAGGTCAAGGTCAGGTCACAATAAGGACAATATTTTAAATTGATTAATTTAAATAAACATTGCATGTTTCTGGACTAGTTTTGTCTTAGAAATACAGTGGTGGCATTTATTTGTCTGTATCTGGTCAGTAAAAGCAAAAAAAACGCAATGTAAAAAAATGACGTCATGAGTTACTTATACTTCGAGAGCTATAAGTCAGTCAAAAATAAAGATATTGCTTTGAAATTTGGTTTCAGCATCCTTCATACTCGGTTCTCTAATATATCCTCAGGTTTTTTAAATCTTAAAAAAAACTTTGTGGAAATTCTTCCCCAAAAATCAGTATTTTGGTGCTGCATTTTTTGGGGTCAAAAACCCAAAATTTTGCAAATCCGAGATAGCCATTTTAAAGACAATGTTATTTCCTTTCTGTTGACGCCTTTTATTTGCAAGTTGCATTAACACGCTATTTTCTACGATTTTTCAAACATTTAACGTTTTTCACCAAAAATGTCATGACATGACGTCACTAAAACGTCATTATCTCCCAAAAATTTCACAAATTTCAAAAAAAAATTGGCAGAAGACGTAGAATTGATGCACGTATAAGGTACCGTAAGTTTCACTGTGATATCTTTCATAGTTTTCAAGTTATTGAGAAAATCCGGGAGTGGGGTAAAATATACCCCCCGCGCCGCGCGGGTTAAAGCAGTGGTTCTAAGCGTATAACAACATGTAAACCGTAACAAAAAGCTGAGCATCATTTAACATTAATTGATTTTAATGATCTTTGCGATAATACAGTGACAATGAAACAGAAGCTGGGATAGATTATGTGCATTCTGCGCCATCATCGAACGAATCAGCTGTGCCCACAGGCTCCTAGAATTGCTTTGGAGCTGGGGTGCGGAGCGGAAAACTCTGACTAAAAATAAGTATAAAGAGTGGAAAATTAAACCAAAAAGCATATGTACCAGGCTGTATCACCCAATTACCTGCTCACCAAAATTAGTTATTACCTATGCCAATTCTTACCTGTCTTTTCCACAGGCTGTCCCTATCATTACATCCATAAATCAGTATCAGGTTTCCAATTATCCAATACATTTTAAAATAAGGAGTGGAAAACTCACAGTAAAACTCAGGAAAAAGAGTGGAAAAATAGTATCCATAGGGTGTCATTTTCCACCCAAATTTCCTAATGCTAGGACACTGTGCGCCCATTTTCTCAATTAGCCGCTCAATCGTCATTCCCCCGCCCAAAGACTCATTTCCCCAAGTGGGGTAATTAGTCCTTACTCCCCATTTGAGGACCACTGGCTTATATATTTGTTTTTTCTTCTCCAAAATACTAACCTTTCTTCAATCATTTATTGACCTGGATAAGAATGGCTGAGAAGTGTGTGAGCTTGGCAGCATCATTGTACAAATGACATGTATAAACACGCAGGCTCTGTTGACAAAATTGAAACGAAATTAATGAGAGGAAGTGACTTTACCGACCAATCACCGAAGACAATAGTTGTCCCAAAGTCTCCGAAAATATTTTTAGTTCAATCACTTCTTATGAAGGCCTCCACTCCGAAGACTGCGGCGCCGACTGACACAATTGGTACCGACAGAGCACTTGCAGGCCGCCACCCGCTGGCGCCACCCGCCGGCGTCAGCCGATTGGTTCCGTGCGTGTAAACCACTCAAGACAATCGCATTTCCGGGCCCGTAATGCCGGTAAGTAAGTGGCCCGGGTGGCAGGTAAGCAGAGCAGTGTCCCGGGGCGACAGGCCAGAGCACACTGGCCCGGGTGGCAGCCAAGCAGAGCAATGTCCCGGGGCGACCGGCCAGAGCACACTGGCCCGGGTGGCAGGCAAGCAGAGCATGTCCCGGGGCGACCGGCCAGCGACCGGCCAGAGCACACTGGCCCCGGGTGGCAGGCAAGCAGAGCATGTCCCGGGGCGACCGGCCAGAGCACACTGGCCCGGGTGGCAGTAGCACAGTGCTCCGATACACACGCAGGTAACTGATAATAGCACGGCAAAGTTGCAGTTGTGCGTCTTTGCCAGACTAGCTGAAATCGCATAAGCGGACGAACGACATCCTCGTTCTTAGTATAGCAAAATGCGGAGGTGGACGGTAGACAAAGCACGAGTGGGTATAACGCATTCTAATAATCCATTATGGTTACATCGCATTCGCTGCCAGATCGTTGTAAAACAATCAATCATAGCTCTCCGCCCAGATACTCGTGTTGATACCGGCTTTGTCAGCGCACAGGCCGGTCCGCGGAGAGTCGAACATTGCCTGCGGGGCAGCCGGACTGATCCGCTCACGCAGAGCAGCTGATCGGCTCACTCACTGCTGGACCCACTGCTGAGCTAGCCGCCCATCTCATCAGGGCCGTGTACCGTGTATGTGAGAGACCAGCCGCGTCGCTCGCTCCCGTACGCTCCGGCCGGCAATAACCTTCGCCGTCCAGCCAAGCCGGGGACTAGAGGTCGTTGAATTAACGCCTGCTCGTTTGATCGTTGAATTAAGCCTGCATCTGACGCCCCTGCCACTCGCCACCAGAGCCCAGGAAATGGAACGACCACTCGCTGGAACTTTTCTGAACAGCTCATATTGGCGCTCTGCGAAATAGAGCGTAAACTTCCCGCGGAAGCTCCCACATCTTCTAAGGATCACGGCAAAATATATGTGATATTACATACAATGTATGTAAAGGATTCCAGTGTTCTGAAGCAGATTATCTTTCACCTTTGTCCGCAGCCAACAGCGATATTTATTGTTTACTTCCAGTGATACCGCCTACCGCCACCTCGCCAGCAGACGCCACTGTTTTCGACCAAGTTACTGATCACACCGACCAAACACACAGCGTACTCCCTTCGACCGCCGGCAGTTGGCGCTCTTCATAAGGACCTGTTTACGTGCTGTGACGGCTTCTTTACGACGGCGCCGCGCCCACTCGCATCAATAAACCGCCGGCCGTGAACCACAGCTCCAACGTCTCCGCCATCTCCGCCTCGGCGTGTTTCAACTATCGACTGTTTCAACTATCCACAGCCCGGGCCGCCCCCTGACCAGCCCGGCTGACGGCGGCCACGCCCACGCCATTCAATCGCAGTCTCAGTCCGCCGAACCCAGCATCGATTGCGAACGACGGCTCACTCGCTTCGGTAACGTTTTAACCCGCGCGGCGCTGGGTCTCCAGCCGAACGCGCGGCGCTAGGGGGGTAAATTTTACCCCCCTCCCCCTCGTATCTTCCGAACCAATGACCGCAGCGAGACGCACAAGGCGGCGATCGAAAGCTCTCCTGGAGACGCATATATTGCAGACCCGAAATTCTTAAAATAAGGTCACATGTCAAGTCAGATCAGGTCAAAGGGTCAAACTTAAGGTATTTTACCTTTTGGGCCATACTTTCCAACCAAAGCCTTAGATAGCGACCATTATCGCACAAGGTGCTCTCAAAGGTATCATGCATCTCCCGTATAAGCGAAAGTGAAATTGTAAGCAAAGGTCAAGGTCAATGTCAGGTCACAAAAGGTCACAGTTCTACGAAAGCCATAAGACACATGTTGTATCGGTTATTTTACACGTATAATTCGATAGTAGCGACCATTTGCAGAACTTGACCCCATATAATGGCCCTTAGGTCAAGGTCAGGTCAAACAAAGGTCACAAGTTAAAATTGATTAATCTAAATAAAAAAAGGCATGTGCAAGACCAGCTTTGTCTCAGAAATACAGCGATGGCATTTATTTGTCAGTATCTGGCCACTAAAAGCCAAAAATCGTATTTTCAGAAAATGACGTCATGAGTTACTTATACTTGGGAGCCATAAGTCAGTGAAAAATGAAGAAATTGCTCTGGAATTTGGTTTGGATATCGTCCATACTTGATTCTCTAAAATATCTTTCGATTTTTTTGTTAATATCTTTTAAAAAACTAGTTTTGTGGAGAAAAAAAAAATTCCAAAACAATTTTTCTTTCTTTTTTTGTTGGGGGGGGGGTTCAAAATCCAAAATTTTGGAAATCCGAGATAGCTATTAGGAACAGAATGTTATTTCCTTTCTTTTGACGTTTAATTTGTGAGATTTTCATCAAAACTCTATTTGTTACGATTTTACAAACATTTAACGTTTTTCCACCAAAAATGGCATGACATGACGTCACTAAAACGTCACTATCTTCCAAAATACTTGACCAATTTCAATAAAATTTTGTCAGAAGACGTATAATTGATGCAGGATAAGGTACCGAAAGTTCCACTTCGATAACTCATCGTTCTCAAGTTATTGAGAAAATCCGGGAGGGGGGGGGGGGGGGGTAAAATTTACCCTCCCCCAGCACCGCGCGGCTAAAGGGACACTGCCACTTTCGGATGATATCGCAAAAACCGGCTTAAACAAGTCCTAAAGACCACTTATGATTATTAATCGCCATCAAAGGCATGCCCAAGCAACGCAAAACAAACATCTTTTATCATAATCAAAAACTGTTTACGATTTCTACTCACCACTACATATATGGATCATGGAAGCGTTTGTTCCAGTTAACTGCATCTGACCATCGATAAAGAAATAAGTATGGCTTGGAATCTTACGCGATTTGGCGACCACAGAGCGGTACTAGCTGTCGTTTTGTAGTACGGTAAACGGCCTACCACGTGACCGTTCCTAAATATATGGGGAAATTACCAGGCATGATGTCCATCGGTGGAACCAACATATCATAAGTGCTTGTGAGAGCTTCCCGAATGCATTTCAACTTAATTTTCAACTTAATCCAGCGGTGCTGACGGCATTACAGTGGGCATGCTGAGACACACATTTCCAGTGATCGGGCCCCATCTTTTACATATAGTGAATAGAACTATCCGGACCGGGAAATTGCAGGATGACTGGAAGGAAGCTATGGTAACGCCCCTTTTCAAGTCGGGTGATGCCACCGATGTCAACTGTTTCCGGCCCGTGTCTGTTCTGCCAACGGTGTCCAAACTAGCGGAGCGGGTGGTATGTGATCAGTTGGTAGATTATCTCACCTCGTATGTCGTCATCTGTCCGGAGCAGCACGGATTTCGCAGGGGTCATTTTTCACGGAGTCTGCTATGCTCGACGCTGTCCAATTTATAATTTCGGAAACCGACAATGGGAGAGTATTATCAAACATCGCGGCCGACACGTCCAATGCCTTTGACAGCGTCGAGCATGGCAGGCTCCTGGAATTTGCCCCGGCAAAGCTCAAATCACGCCCCACGTCTCACTTGCCCCGGCAAAGCTCAAACCACGCCCCACGTCTCACTTGCCCTGGCAACGGCCAAACCACGCCCCACGTCTCACTTGCCCTGGCAACGGCCAAACCACGCCCCACGTCTCACTTGCCCTGGCAACGCCCAAACCACGCTCCACGTCTCACTTGCCATTGCAACGATCAAATGAAGACTCACGTCTCACTTGCCCCGGCAAGACTCAAACCTCGCTTCCCGGGACACCTACCTGGCAACGCTCAAACCCCGTTCCACGTCTCACTTGCTCGGCAACCCTGAGACCCCGCTTCACGTCTCACTTCCCGACAACGCTCAAAGCACGATCCACAGCTCACTTGTCACTATTCTCAGAACTCTGGCTCACTTCAATCTGCGTGGGTGCGCGCGGAGCAGCAAAATAGTCCAGCCAGAGCTCTCCAATATCACCAGCTCGGGCGTTCCAGGACAGATCGACCAGTCGGGAGAGCCGATTTTACACCCTCATCTCTCAGAAAAATATCAGATTGGGTCTATATGGTAGTCGTAGGCCCTGAAGACGGCTGTGCAAATATTTTGCCTTGCCGAGCAATGGTGACCGAGTTATAGCCTCCGGCAATTTCCTAAGGTCAGGCTGCAGGCCTTTCTTCGATGGCCCATAACTTGCAGCCAAACGACCTTAAACCTTAACAGCTATATAACAATGAACTCGCCATGATGCAAGACAACTTTTGACTATCTCGAAATTTTGGATTTTCTATTTTAATTTTATGACCTTGTGACCCTTTCTTAACCCTATTTGTAACAGGGGGAGGCGGATTCCGCCCCCCCCCCCCCTCATGTTTTTCGCAGATCTCCCGAACGGCTAGGACCAGAGTCCAGACCCATGAAATTTTGACTCCCTAGAATTGAATTCCGCATATTGAGTCAAAATTTTGCACATATGGAGTCAAAATAGAAAAAAAGGAAAAAAATACCATCACATGCGTCCGCGGAGTGATGTCCGATGTTAATGAAATTGTACTTGTTGTATTGAGCTGCGCAGCCGTCAGAAAAATAGTGAATTTTGCTCAGTCCTGGTATCAGTTTCTGTACTTCGGGAATGAGGCGTCTCAAAAATTCGTTCACCATGCTGACGTTGTGCTTGGTTTCATCGGAAACAAAACAGTAACTTTGATGCCGCTCTGTATCGCTTTCACGCCAGTACACTATACCAGTAAGACGCCGAAGTTGGCGATGACCGAGCGAGCGCGAAGAAAATGTATGGTGAATGTCAACTCCATCGGGCAAGTAGTTTCTGAGATACAAAAAGGGTGCGCACGTGCGACGTGCAGAGGCACCCCATCCCTGACTTGTGGGAAAGTGGCGGCTGAAAGGTCACTAACCACACACCAAATTTGAACACAATCGGCTCAGCCATTCCTGAGATATAGAATAGGGGTGTGCACGTGCACACGTGCAGAGGCACCCCGCGAATAACTTGTGGGAAAGTGGCGGCTGAAAGGTCCCTAACCACACACCAAATTTGAACACAATCGGCTCAGCCGTTGCGGAGTTATTGCGAGGAAACACCTTACAACACCCTTCACGCGGCACGCGCCACGCGCAGTGGTAATCACCCACGTGAGTCGGCACTGGTCTCAAACGGGGTAGATTGGATGGGGCTGCTCAGCAAAGAAGCCCGCTTGTCAATCGGACGTGCGGTTGCAGAGATATTAGCTTGTCAAAAGCGTCGCCACGGGCCGGGTCGGGCCGGGTCGGGTCGGGTCGGGTCGGGTCGGGTCGGGTCGGGTCGGGTCGGGTCGGGTCGGGTCGGGCCGCTCTCATATTCAGATTGTTCCCATATACCACGGAAAGACGAGCGAGCGCTTCGCGCTCGCTCGTAAAAAGGATGTATATTGTATGGTACATTGGGCGGCATCCCAGTGGAAGCTCTGGACCCCCTATTGAACTATGAATAAATAGTTCTTGGAGAAATCACCGACTACCACTGCCTCCCCGTGCGGAACAGAGGCCTTCATATTTTTGAAATGGCAGCTCTGCTCCTCAGCCAAATGGTGAGGTTTTGAAAGTTGCGAGATTATTTTGATAAGACTTTCCAAGAAATATTCACGCAATTCAACCATGTCTACTAGCGTGCAGCGATCGGTACTAACCCTAGTGTTGTACTAGTGTTTAAAGCGTATTTCGGTCTCCAAATCGCCCTAGTCATCCAAATAGTTATGTGCATGCCTGCATATTTTCCTCTAGGACTACGTTCAGAAACTTGAAAACTCAGTCTTCTCTGGCAGAGTCGGTTCGGTTTCGGTTCTGGTTCAAGGTCATAATTTAGTGTGCATGGTTCCATCAATGTGTGCATGGTTCCATTCATGTACAATGCCACGGGGGAAGAAGTGACCATATGATGTTATCGCACAATGATGCTCAAAATACAATGAGATGCACTTGAAAATGTGTTCAATGATACAAAAAATAAGTACTGAGCAACCAGATCGATCGACCAAAGGGTGACAAAGTGACTTCCGATCAAGTTTGGCAATTTTCGAACTTTTTACATCCCCAGATAGTTTTGGCGCATCCCAAAATGGCCTTCTGGATTGGTCTTTGTCTAAACTCGATGCAATACCTCAGAAATACTCACAAAAATCCCATACGTACAGCAAACGGAAATTATTTACAAGTTTGACCTAAATATGACCTTGACTTCGGGTCGCAGTTATACAAATCACCTATCTAATTCACTGGAATTCACCGCACCTCGATAGCTGTACCCAGTCCGGAGATATACATGGGTAGCGTGCGCAGCGCCACCTATACGGGTTTTTGCGAGGCTGAAAGGGGCATTTAATAGGCGATATCCACTTGCTTTCTATCGAAAGGTAATTGATCAAACTCAATTTGGCTTTGAGTCAAAAATACAGATTTCGACTGGAAAAGGTCACGTAAGGTCAGGTCACGTAAGGTCAGGTCACGTAAGGTCAGTAAGGAAAATGTAACGTAGGTCACGTAAGAAAAGGTCACAGTCACAAAATAAAAATAAAACACAAATAAAAAATGTCGAGATAGCTAACAGTTTCCTTGCATCATGGCGAGTTCATTGGTATATAGCTCTTAAGGTTTTAGGTCGTTTAACTTTAAGTTATGGGCCATCAAGGAAAGGCCTGCAGCGTGACCTCTCGAAATTGCCGGAGGCTATAACCCGGTGACCGTTGCTCGGCGAGGCGAAATATTTGCAGCCGTCTTCAGGGCCTAAGACTACCCTAAAGACCCAATCTTAGATGTTTTTGTTAATATGAGGGTGTAAGAAAGTTGACACTGAAAGTTGATTCCTTCTTCTTCCCACTTACGTTGGGCTGTTGGTGTCCGTCTGACCAATATAATTGTGTAAACGTGGTGGCTTCGAAGCGACCTCAAACAAATGTTTTCGTTAGTATTTATATTGATGTGGCAGCATCTCTTATCCTCGGGACTTAACAAGGCTCTGCGATCTCACCTGATCATGGTTTTCCATGCCAATGGGATTGCATTTTTTAAGGCTTTGAAGTCTAAGGAAGTTTATTCTGACCTGCTGACTTGCTTTTAACTGGGTGAGATTCATTAAAGTCCCATCAGTACCAATTAAATCATCAATTATTTTGATCCCTGCAACATATGTTTGATAAAAACTGGCTTACCTCCAACTTGTATGGCGTCGTTATGCCAGATGAACTCTGCCCGAGCTTGTCGTGCACTGCTTATATCAATGGCAAATATAGTTGGATAACCATCAATTATATCTTTATCAAATTCCGGGATGTTTGAGTTCTTAATGAATAGCTTGGCATTAAAATTTCTTAGAGCATCCTTTATGAGATAGTCTCCAATGCGTGCCTGATCTCATGACACTCGATAGTGGTGGAGAGGAGCGGACTCCGGCGACGTCGAGTCCTGTGGGACTCTCATTCCGAGTTAGCTTCAAAGCCCAGCGAATCTTCCCCCGGAAACGGCAATATCTGTACAGGCGCCAGCTTATTTAGTTCAGTCGGCGGTAGCAACTAATACCGGATTTATCTCACGTAGATGTGATACTGTGATAGTGATGTACATCCGATCAATATGAAATGCCTTAGCAAACGCATTGTGGGGAAAAACTTTATCCGGAAGCGTCCTATTCTAGTTTTGTATGCAATAAATGTTGTACAGCTCAAGCCTTGTTCCCTTGGTCGTAACTCGATTGCATCAAGGGCAGGGTCCAATAGCTTATGGTATAATACTACCATTGCCATGCGCGTTATCGATCAATGAATGAATCGCCCGGGGAAATAACCATGCAGACTTGCCATGCTACGTGACCCCGCCGTTTGTCATTTCTTATTGAGAAACTACCGGTGACAGTCGTAAACGTGAATGCACTCCGAGAATGCATCAGAGCAAACATGGTATGATGGGCGATTATGCAAGACGTTGAGACAGCGAAACATACATTAACTAGACAGTCAATGCGTTTGGTTTGAAACTGGTCATGGGAAAATAAATATGTAGCCTGGCGACCCAGACCAGGTCCTTACTAGATATCAAGACCAAGAATGATAAGCGATTTGCAAGATGTTCCATTAGCAAACCACAACATAATAATTATTATTTCTAAATATAATCAGCCAGCATGCATTGAAACAGCCCTTCACAGATATTTATTTTCATATAATTATTCTTTTACAGCCCTTTCTATATGTCTGTGTCTGTAAACATATGTTATTTACTTGAGCACCCAGGAATCCTAGGCTGGATCCATACCGAGTCTCGTATTGAACAGGCAAGAGGCCTAGCACAGCCCAGAAGTCACAGCATTACATAAATACATTAGCTTTATTTGTAAATGAAAATGATATAGTTCTTACTTAACCCGCACCCCGCTGGGGTCGCCTGCCGAACGCGCCCCGCTGGGGGGGGGGGGGGGATTTTACCCCCTCGTATCCTCCGAACCAATGACCGCAGCGGGATGCGCAAGGCGGCGATCGAAAGCTCTCAAGACGATGAGTATAATACATACCCAAACTTCCTCAAATAAGGTCAAATGTCAGGTCACAATCAGGTCAAAGGTCAAAATTGAGGTATTTTAGTTTTTGGGCCATACTTTCCATCGAAAGCCTTATATTGCGATTATTATCGCACAAGGTGCTCTCAAGGGTATAATGCATCTCCCGTATAAACGAAAGTGAAATTATAAGCAAAGGTCAAGGTCAAGGTCAGGTCACAAAAGGTCACTATTAGTAAGAGGTCTACGAAAGTCATGCGCCACATGTTCTATGGGTTATTGTACACGTATAATTCGATGGAAGCAGCCATTTTCACAACCTGACCCCATATAATGGCCCTCAGGTCAAGCTCAGATCCGCCCTGTAGCTCAGTTGGGAGAGCGCTGGGCTTCTGACCTCACCCGGTAGTGGCAGCCCGGGTTCAAGTCGCTTCGGCGCTCGCTATTTTCCCCTGACTGATATGGCCTGTGGCCGGTGGCAGCGGTCGCACTCAAGGTCAGGTGACGTCAGAGGGCGGGGCGGACCATGTCCAGGTATGTCGGGCACGTAAAACTTTCGCTTCTAAATTATGCCGGACGCCAGGAATTGCTTGATCGGATGGTGGGGTCAGGGCCTACGCAGCAAGCTATGCTTAGCGCGGGGCATGACCTCGGAAATCCATCCATTCAAAACATTCAGACTAAAAATAAAAAAGGAAAAATTGTATTGGTTAATCTAAATAAAAAAGCATGTTTCTAGACCAGCTTTGTCTCAGAAATACAGCGGTGGCATTTGTTTATCTGTATCTGGTCACTAAAAGGAAAAAAAGTTATACAAAATGACGTCATGAGTTACTTATACTTAGGGAGCCACATAAGTCAGTCAAAAATGTACAAAATGTACAAAATGTTTCAAAATTGTCAAAGATGTCTTTGAAATTTGGTTTGAGTATCGTCCATACTTGGTTCTCTAACATATATTCCGGTTTTTTACATATCTTTAAAAAAAATGATTTTGCGGAAATGTCTCCCAAAAATACGTTTTTTTTTGCATTTTTGGAGGTCAAAAACCCAAAATTTTGCAAATCCGAGATAGTCATTTTAAAGACAATCTCATTTCCTTTCTTTTGACGTTTTTCATTTGCAATTTGCATCAAAACTTGATTTTCTATGAATTTGCAAACATTTATCTTTTTTCACCAAAAATGGCATGACATGACGTCATTAAAACGTCACTATCTTCCAAAGTATTACCTTAATTTCAGTGAAAAATTTGTGAGAAGACGTAGAAGTGATGCAGCATAACGTACTGCATGTTTGACGTCGCTATCGCTCATAGTTTTTAAGTTATTGAGAAAATCCGGGAGGGGGGTAAATTATACCCCCCTTTCTCAATAACTTGAAAACTATGACAGATAGCGACGTCCAACTTGCAGTACCTTATACTGCATCAAATCTACGTCTTCTCACCAAATTTCACTGAAATTGATGTAGTACTTTGGGAGATGACATTTTAATGACGTCGTGTCATGCCATTTTTGGTGGAAAAACGATAAATGTTTGGAAAATCGTAGAAAATCGAGTTTTGTTGCAAATGAAAACCTTCAAAAGAAATTAAATGACACTCCCTTCAAAATGGATGTCGGATTTGCGAAATTTTGGTGTTTTGACCACACAAAAAAAACAATAAGTGTTTTTTAAAGTTCCACAAAATAATTTTTGGAAGATATTACAAAAAGCGGAATATATGTTAGACAACCAAGTGTGGAAGATACCCAAACCCAACTTCAAAACAATATATTTATTTTTGACTGACTTATGGCTCCCTAAGTATAAGGAACTCACGTCATTTTTTTAGTTACTTTTTTGGCTTTTAGTGACCAGATAGACATATCAATGTCATTGCTGTATTTCTGAGACACAACTGGTCTAGACACATGTTTAATTTATTGATATTATTAAATTTCAAATGTCAACCTTTTGTGACTTGAACTTGACCTGAGGGCCATTATATAGGGTCATGATGGTAAAATGGCTGCTACTATCGAATTATACCAGTAAAACAATCCATAAAACATGTGTCGCATGGCTTTCGTAGACCTCTTGCCGATAGTGACCTTTTGTGACCTTGACATTTGCTTACAATTTCACTTTCGCTTATACGGGAGATGCATTTTACCTTTGAGAGCACCGTGTGCGATAATAGTCGCAATCTAAGGCTTTGTATTAAAAGTATGGCCCCACAAACTCAAATACCTCAATTTTGACCTTTGACCTGAGCGTGACCTGAAATGTGACCTTATTTTAATAATTTCGGGTATGCATTAGATTCGTCTTCTTGAGAGCTTACGATCGCCGCCTTGTGCGTCTCGCTGTGGTCATTGGTTCGGAAGATACAAGGGGGAAAATGTACCCCCCCCCCCCCAAGCGGGGCGCGTTCGGCTGAAGACCCCAGCGGGGCGCGGGTTAATTCCTTGCGGGGGGCAGATTATGCCCTTCCCGGTGGTTTTTCGCATGCTGCTCCCAAACTACTGGAGCTAGCGTCTGGAAATTTTCTGACTTTTCCCAAAATTGAATTGCACATGTAGTGTCAAAATTTTGAAGAAAAAACGGCCCAACATAGGCGGTTCCAGGCTCCTGTTTTGGGGAGGGTGTGATGAACGCGGTTGTGCGGCGCAAACTTCCTTCGTAGTTTGCAGTGCAATACATGCGTCAGAAACATTGTCATTGCAATATGCATCATAAATACCGGGATTGTATACATTTCGGCAGAGGCGCACTCAGGTACAAAACATGGGAGGCGATAACCTCCCTCAAATTAGGCCCAACTTCAAATTAGTAAGATGATAAAAAGCGTTACGCGCATGGTGCCCCACGTTGTTTACCTGGATCCGCCTATGAGCAATATATTACATTTAACAAATTACAGCAAATAATGTCCACATGTGACGTTCATACCGCCTTAAACAATCACGAACAGCACATATTTGTTCCCAGAACCCCCCCCCCCCTCCATTTTACATCCCTTAAATACGCCTATGATTTTTCATTTTGGCATTTGTCTTGTGATATGTTGAAGAACAGTACATTTAAAGCTCAAAACCGTTTGTTGCATACAAATCGGTCGAACCATATAACCACAATGACCAATTTGAGTATTTGTGTCCCCCTGGTCCCCGACTTTTCAACACAAAGGAAATTTAGGGTTTCAAAAATAAATATATTTTGATGACGAATCGAATGGTTTTGTCCCATCGAAATCGCCCGAGCGGTTCTCGAGATATCTGGGGGGCGCAGAATCTGCCCCCCCCCCCCCGCACGTTAACGTAATTCTAGCTGCCCGCAAGGAATAGGGTTAATGGATCATACAAACAAATACAAACCAATGCAAACTTCTCTATAACCTCGATTCATGTACGCGCAATCGGAATAAAAACTGGCATACCAGCGCAGAAAGGCTGCTACGGAAAGGGCACAGACTGAAAGATGGTTTTTGCGTTGGTCTAAAAAGATGTACTCAAACGCAGCCCGAGATCCACGGCAAGTTCAACTTAGATGCATCTTATTTGGCCATCCTAAGGCGAAGCGATATCTCAGGCACCAGTAGTCGGATCGGGATGATTCAAACGCCATTCGGCATCTCTGGGAAACCTGTCAGAAACATCTAATTGACCCCATTATGGGGATCTATGACGTCACGGGAGAGGTCAAGGTTAAATTCAGCCTAGTTGCCTAAATGCCTACTTTTTACCCCCGTGCCCTCATTTGACCTTGAAGGTATTGACCTAGGTCACCAAAATTTCAGCAAATGTAGATCATAGCAGCTACCCATCCTGTAAGTTTGATAGCTCTCTAGCTCTCATTCTTTCGGAGATTTTAGGACTCAGGGGGCACAAAATTGCCCCCCCCCCCCTCCCCTCCAGTGCGCGATAGTGGCATACCCTTTTCCTGCGCGTGTTAAGTAAACCGCAGACCATAGCACTTTGTCATGACGACGTTGGCAGGCATGCGCTTATATATAGACAAATGGCAAGCGTCAGACAAAGCCAGTGCAAAATACCAATGCAATAAATTGCCAGAATATGAATAAACTGCAAACAACGTAACTTAAAACTATCTCCACCTTCATCAAACACAATGTTGTATTAATTATCTATTAGATAGGTCCAAGTAACCGATAAGCACTCGGAAATCATAAAACACTTATCAGAAATTGCAACGCGCCGCCTTGCCAGTAACCTCGCCAGCAAACATTCACGTTCACTCTCGCCAGCACACGAAGCTGTGAAATTAATAAGTGATTTATAGAAACAGTATTCTTCTCATGAGAGCCCATCAGCATCACCGCCATCACAGCATCACCGCCATCACAGCATCACCGCCATCACAGCATCACCGCCATCACAGCATCACCGCCATCACAGCATCACCGCCATCACAGCATCACCGTCATCACAGCATCACCGCCATCACAGCATCACCGCCATCACAGCCTCACCGCCATCACAGCCTCACCGCCATCACAGCATCACCGCCATCACAGCATCACCGCCATCACAGCCTCACCGCTATCACAGCATCACCGCCATCATTGCAGATCACCATGCGCCGTCGCCGCTCCAACGCCAGCCGTAAGTTGCAATGGCAGGCCACCGCCTCCAGACAAACGTGTGATACTGGCCGCCCACTCATCAAATTCGCGGCGCTGTGTCGGCAACTGTCGGCACCCCCAGCCAATCGCATGGGGAACACACAAGGGCGTAGGCAAGGGGGGCCAAGGGGACTATCCCCCTGGAAGCCAGGCGGGTCCCTCTGGCAACCCAGCGGCCTGGCTGGCGTGCCCCGTGGTCGCCGACGCGTCGGCACTGGACCTGGCGCTCCACCAGGACCTTACCCACTACAAGACGGTGGATATCGACGTAGCCGAGGCGGCACCACTCCGAGTGGCGGCGCGCCACGTCTGGTATCTGCGGCTGCAGCTAGTGCCCCTGGCGCTGTGTAACCGAAGGGTTTCTGGGGAGGAGAAAGAGGCCATGGCGCGCGCGTTGCTGCTAACGCCCCCCCCCCCCGCGCGGGGGGGGGCATTAAAACGCCCACCCTGGCTATCTTCCGAATCAATGACCGCACCGAGACACGCAAGGCGGTACTCGAAAGCTCTCCATGAGACGAATATAAAGCATACTCGAAAGTTTCAAATTGAGGTCACATGTCAGTTCACGGTCCGGTCAAAGGATTGAGGTATTTGAGTGTATGGGCCATACTTTTCATCCGAAGCCTTCGATTGCGACCATGATCACCCAAGTGTTCTCAAAGGTGCAATACACATCCCGCACTCGGGCTGCCCGCTGGTACCCGCTCCATCCCAGACCAAACCGCAGATTGGCTGGCTGCACTCTACGACTACGTGTATCAGCTGATGGGTTATTCGAGCCGCCCGCTGGTACCCGCTCCATCCCAGACCAAACCGCAGATTGGCTGGCTGCACTCTACGACTACGTTTATCAGCTGATGGGTTATTCGAGCCGCCCGCTGGTACCCGCTCCATCCCAGACCAAACCGCAGATTGGCTGGCTGCACTCTACGACTACGTGTATCAGCTGATGGGTTATTCGAGCCGCCCGCTGGTACTCGATCCATCCCAGCCAATCCGCGATTGGCTGACTGCACTCTAAATTAATCAACTGATCAGTCACTCGGGCGCCCGCTAGCACCGGGTGCCCATTCCCGACCAATCTGCAGATTGGCTGGCTGCATGTACCGCAATTAACTGACCAATCACTCGGGCCGCCCGCTGGCACCCGCTTCGTCCCAGACCGATCCGCAGATTGGCTGGCTGCACTCTAAGTGAATCAACTGACCAGTCACTCGGGCCGCCCGCTGGCACCCGCTTCGTCCCGGACCAATCCGCAGATTGGGTGGCTGCACTCTACATGTGTAACGAAATCATCCGGACATCTATTTTTGCGCAGTTTCCGCTCGCACTCGTTCCTGTGTAGAGGTAGGAGCGGGGAAGTTTGAATCCGCACCTGCGCTTCCGGCCCACACTGCCCGGGCGACCTGACCTTTCGGCGGTGACCCGAGCCCTCAGTACGGGACGGGTCACCGCCGGAGTCACTTGTCAGTTTTCGTCCAGGGCAGCAATGAGAAAAGAATACAGCCTCTCCTTTCGCAGCAAAGCTGTTGGAATGGTTCATGGTGGTATGAGCCAGAAGATTGTCTGTCGGCAGCTGGTCATCAGCAGAATCCAGTTGCCCGTCTGCTGAAACGTGACGAGCTGGGGCTTGGCCTGCAGACCCAGCCCGGCCACGGACGGAAGACCGCTCTCCACCCGGTTGCCAAGAGAGTCATCAAGATGGCGGCGGAGAAACGTCACCAATCGACTCGGAAACTGGTCCGACGGCTCACCCAGGCAGGCTACAAGACCTCCCACATGATGGTCTACCGCCACCTGCGCAACAACCTGGGCATGCAGCCATTCAAACTGAAGCGGACGCCAAAACTGACAGAAAAACAACGAGCCCACCGCCTGAGGTTCGCACGAGAGCACGTGCACTAGTGGGAGGAGGACTGGCAGAAGGTGATCTGGTCGGACGAGTCGCCGTTCGAGCTGTTCCACCCTCTGAACCGCCACAACGACCGTGTGGGGGCGGCCAGCAGCTCGGACGTGCCGACCGTCCCCAGCGTCAAACATCCGGCCAAGATCTACGTCTGGGGCATGTTTAGCCACCGCGGGCTGTCCCAGCTGCATGTGGTTCCCCAGAAGACGACCATCACCGGCCAGTACTACCGGAACAACATCCTGGCCAACGAGTGCCCGGAGGCCCTCAACCGGACGGCGCAGGAGGGTTCGGTTTTCAAGCGCGCGCTGATGCCGGATCCAAGCCAGGTCCTGGTCATGCAGGACGGCGCGCCGCCTCACAGCACAAGTCATTCGGTTCCCTGCCCCGGAGGGGAGTGGTTCTCCTCCCCACCCGCGGCGGCATATAGCTATAGGCTGGACTACGGAGTGGGCGGGAACCACTTCCCTCCCACCCCCCCCCCCAAAAAAAAATACAGCCAAGCGCGGGTAAACGGCGGGAGTGGCTGCCTCGGCTCGACTTCGCGCCGATCGCGGCGCGGTACCAAGGTTATATACCGTGGTTGTCTTTACGCATTCGCCGCAAATTGGGGTTTTCTTTCATTCCTTGATAGTTTGTCTCTTCTTGTTGTATTTTGGTTGCTGGAGTTTGGCTTGTGAAAAGTTGTATGGCTTGCAGGGAGTTTGGCTTGTGAAAAGTTGTGTGGCTTGCAGTATTATATCTTGATAGTGTTAGCACCTATAGAGCGATTCTAAGACCAGATTCAAAATCAGCGTTCTTTTTTACATTAGGAGGGAGGTCGTTTGATGCAACCAATATAAAATAAAAATAAAAATATTTTGACAAATGTTTTTTGGTCATTAAAAAATGGTAAAAATCAAAATTGTCACAAAAGAAAAAATGTTCCAGATAGCCCGTGACTAGCTCTACAACCACTGTTAATTATGACTGTGGGTTGTACAAACTGAAAAAGTTATATTATCTAAACCTTAATTTTTTACATGTTTTTCAAATATAAAAAAAACGATTTAAACCAGTTTGTTCGAAAAGGAATGCTCATATTTGGATTCTACGACCTTTTTACGTCAGAAAAATGGCCTCGGCTGACTTTTTGACAAAATCAAAGATGTAAAAATACCCAAATTTTGGACTTAACATTGTTTAACTATACAAGATAGAGACTTGCGTTTGTTTTTCATAGATAGAGGAGCTAGAGACGAGTTCAACCATATATAAAACCATTTGTCAACTTAAGTACATCTTAGAGATATTTGAACTTAAAGTTTGGTCATCTTTGTACTTAACTTTTAAGTACACGCAATCCACTGATTCCAAAATGGTGATTGATGGTGAAACTATGATCAATTGCCTATCGAATGAGATATGCCTGTCGAATCGAACAACGAAATCAATGCAAATATACTTCAATCACTTGGCCTCCCTTTCCTCTCACGCTCGCTGTACGCTGTACGCTCGGCCCAAAAGATAAAATGGATCCATCTTTCAGCGGAACGTAGCGTGATCGGGACGCGACCGCGCCGGTCCGCCGCCAAGTCGCGCTATTTGTCCCGGTTCTCACCGCGCGCGTCCAAATACGAGCGGAGGGGGAGCGGAGGGGACACGGAGCGGGTCCGCGACGGCCCGCGCCGGGCTGTGGTTGGCTGTCCCGAGACGCTTGAATCTGTTTTGACGGTTTTGACCGTTGCCGCTCACGTTCCGCTGGCCGCCCGCTCGGCAGACGCACAGTAGCCCGGTCCTCACCGCACCCGTCCCGGTCCTCACCGCACCCGTCAGTGCCGGCCCCGACTCTGTTTACGCCGCCCGCGCCCGCCTGGACAATGGTCCGGACCCCTTCTGTCCCCTCCGGCGATCCCCATGTAGACATTCCTGACGGGTGTGGTTAGGACCGGGGACCATTGGGGCGGCAAAGAGACGCCCGTCTGACGTCCGTGGACACGCGGGGAAAACTCGGATCTATTCAGACTTTGAGCGTCCGTCCGCTGGGGTCGGCAGCCAAACGCGACCCGCTTGGGAGGGGGCAGATTTTGCACACCTGTCTATCTCCCAAACCAATTGTCGGATCGAGACGAAACATGTGGCAATCGACATATTTAAACGAGATGGATCTAGTGGGTACTTAGGATTTTTAAGTTAAGGTCAAATAGGAATATGAGCCCGTACTTCTTTTTTTGCAATTTCGCTCAAAACTTTACATTTTTAAAGAATAGTCGATTTTAGGACAAAGGACAGCTAACTCAGCTTCGCAGACAACTTATTAATTCATGGAACGCCAGTGTAACCATCCGCAGCTATACGCCCGTGCCTGATAGGGTCGCTTTCCGGCGGACGCAAACAGCTGACCCGCGCGGCTCCCGCACCCTACCTGGACAAGGGGGCGGACCAGCTCGACTTTTGCGCCGTCCGTCCGGGCGCGTGCGCCGCGCGGCCGCCCGAATGGGTCGGGTGCGGTGAGGACCGGGCTTTAGCCGGACATTAGGCGAGGGTGTCGAGCTCTGCCGCGCTCACCGTGGGCAGCTGTTTTCCCTGCGGGGCTGTCGGCTGCTGCGACCTGGCCGGGATAACTGCCGGATCGAGGAAGTCGACGCGGCCGAGGCTACGTGCCCGGCGCCGGCGGTCGCCGCCACGTGCGTGCGCTCACTTCCTCGGGGGAGGTGTCGAAGAGTCGCGTCCAAAGGTGAAGTTGTCTCGAACACTCTGGTCCAGAACGGTGCAGTTGGTGGCCGTGCCCTCAGCCGGCAGCAGTACGTCCGAAACCAGCACGTGTCATTTAAGATAGAGCGGACGTTTGCCGACCTGATACAGCAGCAGCAGCAGCAGCACGCAGACCATCACCGTGGCCCGGGCCGGGCGTACCATACAGCTGTGTAGTCCACTGCAGCCACAATCCAGCCACGCAGCGCAAATCCATGCTCCGTTTAGTGCGGAGGCTCCGCAGCCGCGTGCCATGTCGACAAACTGTCCTCCCGTACCTAACGGCAGCCGCATTCGCTGTGTCCGCCGTCCAGCTGCAACCACGGACAGATAAAAGCAGCGCTCGCGTCCGGGTGACTGAGCGAAGAGTGAGTGGCTGAGAAACGTGTTGGCACTGCTAAAAGCATCGTCGTATAACAAATGTGCTGAAAACCGACGCGAAGAAGTCACGAGGCCATTCGATCGAGGGAGAATTGTCGGGCATCTTAGTGATAGTCAGGCCGTCGACATACGGAAAAAGAGAAGGAATGAGTTGATGGCGGAAATAATTCAGAATGTTATACTAGAAACATATCATCTGTGAACAAAAAAAGCACACTATACAAATCATACCTGAAGAACAGAAACCCTCAAAATCTACTTCAGTACAAAGAATACAAGAATGTCCTCACAAAGCTGATTCGCTTTGCCAAAAAACATTATTATCAAAACCAGTTAGACAAACATAGATATGATGGGAAAAGGACTTGGGATATACTCAAGGAAGTTCTCGGAACAAGTTCACACTCCCCATCACCACACTGCTTAATGCAAGAGGGGGTTCTGACAACTGACCAAGAGGAAGTCTGTGAAATCTTCAATGAGTTCTTTGTGGAAGTTGGACCCAAAATAAATGCTAGCGTAGAAAAAAGCAACTGTGACCCATTATCATTTTCCCCTGCAAATAACAGTAGTATATTTTTGTTACCAACAGATGAGGATGAAATCAAAACTATTATAGCAGAAATGAGGCAGTCGTCTTCGGGGGAAGATGGCTTATCAGTCTCAATCATAAAGGCTCTGTCTCAGTCACTGTTAAAACCTTTGGCACATGGCATTAACCTAAGCATGACACAGGGTAAATTTCCAAATAATCTCAAATCAGCTCTTGTCATACCCATATTCAAAAGTGGAGATAGAACAATTCCTCAGAACTATAGACCAATTTCAATTCTCTCCAACATACCTAAAATCTTTGAAAAAGTAATATACAAGAGAATGTATAATTTCTTAGAATCACAGAACATCATTTCTCCCACACAATTTGGGTTCAGACAACAACATTCTACTGAACATGCCTTGATCCACTTTGTGGACTTTGTTACCAAAGCCCTTGAGGATGATAAACATGCCATTGGAGTATATCTAGACACACAAAAAGCATTTGACAGTGTCAATCATTCATTGCTTGTGAATAAACTATCACAGTATGGGATGAGGGGGAAATGTGCAGAACTCATTGAAGATTACATGACAAATAGAACCCAAAAAGTAAAGATGAATGATTCATTATCAACACCCAGACAAATCACATGTGGTATACCTCAGGGATCTGTCCTTCGGCCATTGCTGTTTTTAATTTACATAAATGATCTAAATAGTATATCACAAAATATGAAAGTCATTACATTTGCAGATGATACTAATCTATTCCTAAGTGATCAAAACTATGAGAATCTGGAAGCTAAGATGAATTGTGAGCTTCAGTTAATACAAACATGGTTCGCAAGTAACAAACTGAAGCTTAATGTTGATAAAACCAGCTTCCAGGTCTTCTCAAAGTTGAAAAATCCAGTGTTACCCGAACTTAAAACCAACAATATGGTTATCAAGCATACACCAACAGTCAAATTCTTAGGACTACTCGTTGACTCTGAATTGACTTTCAAAGCACACATAAAGAAACTTTGCACACAACTTTGTCAAATCGCAGGCATTGTAAGCAGGACAAGGTGGTACTTGGAAAAGAATCACCTTCTCTTGTTATATAATAGCCTTGTCCTTTCTCATATCAATTACTGCTGCCTGTTATGGGACATAAATTATGACACAAACTTTCAATGCATCTTGAAGATACAAAAACATATAGCCAGAACTATTATGGGGTTGAACTTTAGAGACTCAGTAACATCCAAATTCAAAGAAATCGGAATACTTACTATGCATAGCTTAGTCAAATATAAATCCATTATATTTGCATATAAAAATATAAATAAATCACAACCAATTGTATTAAGGGACATCCTCAATGTCAGAGTACCAAATGTAACCAGAACACAGGATATGTTTGAAATTCCCTTTACTAGATACACATACCGTAAACACACTGCAAGATTTTTCATTCCAGAGACGTGGAACTCACTACAACAGCCATGTAACTTAGCAAATAATATGAAATTATCAACACTGAAGTCAAATGTGAAATCCTACCTGCTGCAGAATCAGTGTCGGGCTGAGTAGAATGTGAGTAATGATGTTTATGACTTATCTAAATTTCGGAAGAAGACAATCACTAAGGAGTACTTCCTTCAGAATCTTCACTAGTTTCATTGTATTCCCTTAGACCACTACTCAAATACATTTGTAGAACAACATAATAGTATACATGATAATACAAGAACATAATAGTATATATAATTATTGATGGTATCACGTATGTGTGCATATGCATATGCATACATGGTTGATGGTATCATACATATATATATATACATAGTCCAAGTTAGTCAAATGTGTTTTCTTTTCATGAGTTTCATATACGTAGATCATAGGTAGCTGGTAGGGTCGCCCATTCAATGTCGCTGGCTTCGGGGTCCCTACTTGGCAACAAGCTATGCTTAGTTGAGTGGGGTCCACGAAGCACCAGCAAGAAACGCCTGAAAATTGACCAGACTCTGTCCTCTGCCCTGTATGAATGATATCCCCTTTACTAACAGTTAATGAATCCATCCTCATCCTATCCTGGATGAGGATGAGTGAGGATGATATCCTGCGACGTAGTTGGGGGACAGTCATTTGCTGTTTTCAACAATGACTACTTTTCGCCTTCTTTTATATCACCACATCCTAACACCCAAACTACCTCTCTTCATATGCTTTTTTATTTTTGTTTCCATTTCTTAGCTGGGAGTGCCGCAACATTTTCTCTTTTGTTCTCTGGTGTTAACTTAAGGTGTCGTGCGTCGTTGGGATCGAGGGCGGGGGCACTCCTGGTCACCTACTAATAGGTGGCGGTTAGAAAAAAAGAAGAAAAAAAAACAGAGGCAGAGGCAGAGGCAGAGGCAGAGGCAGAGGCAGAGGCAGAGGCAGAGACAGAGGCAGAGACAGAGACAGAGACAGAGACAGAGACAGAGACAGAGACAGAGACAGAGACAGAGACAGAGACAGAGACAGAGACAGAGACAGAGACAGAGACGGAGACGGAGACAGAGACAGAGACAGAAACAGAGACAGAGACAGAGATAGAGATATGAGAGACAGAGACAGAAGTGGAGGCGGAGGCGGACGCGTAGACAGATGCAGGGACAGAGGAGGGATAGAGACAAAGACAGACAGGGATAGAGACAGAGAAATACACATAGAGAAGCCAAGGTGTGGTCTTGCATGAGACACCGAACGTGTTGTCCAAAGGAAACCACTCAAAGCAGACCATGTGCCCAGAATATGATATTCTGAGACTTTGTCAGGCTCGCTTTCTCAAGCAATCACTCGTTATTCAGTAAAAGCCCCACCGTCGAAAGGAAAATGTTGAAACAGGTCATTGGCAATTGTAATGCAAGTCAGCCTTGTGTTTGGACTCCGGGCCTGAATTATAGGTGGGACGAACACCGGGTTTCCCAGAATTCAGGACAAAGATATATGACCACTTGGCTCACCAACATAAATTACAAAAGAAACGCGACGTACAATTCTGCACAAAAGTGCCTCACACAACAGTTTCCGCCGGAGCTCTGCTGTCCTACGCCCATACACGCCAGCGAGCCGCGGTCATCAGGAGAGAACACCGTCACAGAATCACCATTAGCTGTTAGTAGCGCCAGCGCCAGCAGCGGTTAGTGTTCTGAGTAGGGTGACGGACACGGCAGGCCAGTAGCGGCGGATGTTCATTAGCCAGGCGGTCTCCGGCACGGTGAAAAGGGCAACAATCCCACCGGACGTGGCGGCACAAACAGCTGTTCTGCCGTTTGTAGACGGAAAGGTGCCTGTGCCGTTAGTGCGAAGGTCATGAGCAGTGAGCACCATAATGCGGCACTGACATCTTATACAATTAAAGGCAATGTTTCACCTTTGTGTTGGTTTTGAACTGAGATAGCCATTATCTTTGGCCGTTATTGAAATGTATCAATTACTAAGGTCATTTTCCCCAAAACTTAACCGTTTGTAACCCGCGCCGTGTCAGGGGTGGGGGGTTAGACTCCCCCCCTCCGGTTTTTCGAGGATAGTGGAAAAACGGCAGCGCTGCGCGCCACCGTTTTTGGCACAGCTGTTCGGACATCAATTGCCCACATTATGCTTAAAAAAATACCTCGGGTCATAGCAGGTCAGGTCACCAGACCAGGTCACGTGACCCCACCTCCAAAAAAAACTTGTGGTCGTACCACAGTCACAGTTTGTGGATGATCGGTTTTACACTTACAGGATTTGATAAGGGCATGTATATCTACAGTTCGTATATCTTGGATTTTGTATATCAGCGACCTAAGGTCGGGTCAATTTCGTGACCTCCCCGTTATAAGTCAATGGGGAAATATGAAAATGCTTCCTACTCCAAGGATACGCAAGATAGAAGTATAATTTCTTCTGGATCATGTTATTATAGGTCATTCTTGATGACCTAGGTGCCATTTTTGTTGAGTGAGTGACACCTACAGGATCAGCCAAGGTCGTCCGAGGTCACCAACAGTTGTATGGCAATAACTCTCGACATAATGACGATAGAGCAGTGAAACCAACACTAATGTGTTTGTCTCGTCGATGCACGTCTTCCCATATGCAGTATGACCTACTTGGGTAACCACTTGCCCTTGACCTGAGGTCAATTTTTTTTTAGTTGACCTAACCTGGTGAACACTAATATGAGTCGAAGCGCATTGACAAGACAAACACGATGACGTCAAAATTATGTCCTTGTCGTGATTAGGTAAAAATATATTCGTGAGATAAAAAAGTAAAAATAACCTTTTTGACATTTCATCAGCTCTGGAGCCTAAATATTGACCTGACCTAAAATATGAGGACACTTCGAAAATTGCAATTGCTTTCCATTGTTTGTTCCGTTTGTTCTTAGCTATCATAGGTTCCTGTGATATCTGGCGGTTTCTGGAGTGAGGTCCTAAAACTGGCAAATCGGACCTTTGATGACCTCTGGTGACCTCAATATTGACTTGGGAAAAAATAATATCTGAAGTACCTTCGAATGGGCTTGTCGAGAGCTTTCGAACGCTCTTTTCCGCGTCTGTCTAGCACTTTTAGTTTTGGGGTTAGAGGGGGGTGTCTACCCTACCTACCCCCCCCCCCCCCCACCCCCGGCACGGCGAGGGTGGCGCCGAGCACCGGCACGGCGCGGGTTAAGCAATGTAATTTATAATTTGCAAAATGCACCCAGGCTGGTGCAGCTGCTGATTGGCTGACAGCCACTTCAAGATTGTTGGTCCTGGAAGTCAGACGACCTGTATTTCTCGAACCTTGGCGAGTACGCTGTAAACAACGGCCAACGCGATAGGTTGCAGTCTAAGTTGAAGTTTTTCGCGCTGTTTGAAGTCTCAGTTATTGATTGATTCGTTTTTTTTTATAAATAAATATTGAGCTATCGCAATGCCTTGCACTCGTCATTGTGTTATGTGCAGGAGAAGACACAGTTCCACAATGTTCGTATTTAAAGCGCCAGAATTGTCTGAAACAATTGTGCTGCCAAATGGCAGCGTAAAGGTTTTCTCTATACCTATCAATAGCTCAATAATGACATCATCCCAGATGTAAAAACTTAATTTGTATAAAGTTAAGTGACTTTCCGAGATAAAAAATATCACCATCGTTTTCAGCAGCACTTACTTCATATTTTCGACTACAACCAGCGTATATTTGACAACTTTCAGAAAGATGAAACATTCCCTGTAATAGTTGTATACACACATGCGCCAAGGTAAAAATCCTGAATCTAGGAGCCATATGATGGTGAGGGACACTGAACATTTACTTAGAATTTGTCGAGGCATTCAAAGGATCCATGACTCTAGGTAAAATTTCAGTGCCAGATTTTTGGGAGTATCTTGGAACTTTTCATCGCCTTTTGTTGGACGATTCTATGGATCCGGGAACGGCTGCGCTATAAAATAACTATCACAGGCGATCGTGAATTGGACGACGACGAAGCCTACTTGGAATTCATTCATTTCAAGTGAGACATTTAATCTGCATATCGAACTCGTTGATCCTGGCGCATAACGCAGTCAGGCGTCAAAAGTTAATGTAGAGCAAGTGCCAGTCGGCCTGTCGCATAGGTTTCCTCCACGCCACCCACTACTTTTGATCGGAGTGTGTCCATATCGCCGCCTGCTTTATGTTCCACGGAAATTAATGGGCGATAGTTCCGTGTCAGTTTCCCTTACGTCAGCCGACCAAGAGCGCCGCCGCGAACCAGATTGGCTGCTCGATGTGCCGACAGCGTAGATATAATAAAACATGGCACAGACGAGTCGGACAGATACTGCAATGGACTAGGATCATGTGTAACGTCATAAGGCATTCACGCCAGCATAGCTACAGATCTGACCACTGGCGGATCCAGGGGGGGGGGGGCATCAGGGGAAAATGCCCCCCCCCCACACACAGGAATCTGGGGGGATCAATATAAGTATACCCCCCGCGCGTTGCCTGCACTGAACGTGAAAAACAATGACCTTAGGAGAAAACTTCATAAAAACGGAAGTTTTTCTCTCGAGTGATTGAATTTGAAGTTGTATGTATCCTTTCTTTCAATGATAGACAAAACAGCGCACCTGATGCAATTCAAGCAGCCCCGGTGACACTGAACCCGCGCCCCGCTGGGGCGGGGGGGGGGGCAGAATCTGCCCCATCCCGGATTGTCTCAATAACTTGAAGACTATGATAAATATAACGTGAAACTTTCAGTACCTTATGCTGCATCAATTCTACGTCTTCTCGCCAAAATTCAATGAAATTGATGTAGTATTTTGGGAGATAATGACGTTTTAATGACGTCATGTCATGCCATTTTTGGTGGAAAAACGATAAATGTTTGAAAAATCGTGAAAAATAGTATTGAAGCAAATTGCAAATAAAAGTCATAAGGGAAATTAAATTTTCTGCAAAATAGATATCTCCATTTTGTGCAATTTTGGGTTTTTGGCCCCAATGTACAAAATAAACGGAAAAATGTCCACATTTTTTTGGGGGTCGAAAAGTAAATTTCTTAACCCGCGCACTGCGTGATTCTCCCCCCCCCCCCCCCCCCCCCAGGTTTTTCGCAGATAGCGAAAATACGGCGGCGCGCAGCGCCGCCGAGTTTTGGCACACCTGTTAGGACATCAATTGCGCACACTTTGAAAAAAATAAACCTCGGTCATCTCAGGTCAGGTCACCAGACCAGGTCAAGTGACCCCACCTCCAAAAACGTTTGCAGGTGTGCCAAAGCCAGAGTTTCTCATCGATCAGTTTGAAACTTACAGGGTGTCATGAGGGCATAAGTACTTACAATTCGTATATCTCGGGATTTTAATATCAGTGACCTAAGGTCAGGTCAATTTTGTGACCTCCCATAATAAGTAAATGGGGGAAATATTACAATGCTTGCTATTTCAAGGATATGCATGATATTAGTCCAATTACTTCTGGATTATGTTATTATAGGATATTATTGATGATCCAAGTGCAAGTTTTGTTCAGTGACCCCTATTGGGTCATTTGATGTCATCCGAGGTTGCCATCACTGTTGTTGTCAATAACTCGCGACATAATGAAGATAGAGAAGTAAAACCGACAGCAATGTGTTTGTCTCGTCGAGACACGTCTCCCTATATGCAACATGACCTACTTGGGTCTTGACCTCAGGTCAAGGTCACGTGACCTGAAGTCAAATTTTGAAGTTGACCTAACACGGACACCATGTATATCATGCAAAGCGCCTTGACGAGGCAAACAATAGCGTAAACAGTTCTCCGTTATCTTTATTAGGTAAAAGTTTTTAGCGAGAACGGTTTTGCAAAAAGCATTTCTTTTTCTTTTTTTACCTCTGGAGCCTCAAATATTGACCTGAGATCAAATTTGAGGACACCTTTTCTATTTTAAATTTAAATGGCTGGCGATCACTATTTTCCGTTTGTCTCTAGCTAGCATAGTTTCCGAGATATATGGGAATTTCTGGAGCGAAGTCCTAAAACAGGAGAGAAAAAAACTGGAAAATTTGACCTTTGATGACATCTGGTGACCTCAATTTTGACCTGACCTAAAAAAATACTGAATACTTTCGATAAAACTTGTATCAAGCTATCAAATTCCGTTTTCTGCTTGTCGCTATGTTGCGTAGTTTTCGAGATATCAGGGGGAGGGGCGAAAATCCCCCCCCCCCCCCCTGCAGGTGGTGTTCGGCGCAAACCCCCTGCAGTGCGCGGGTTAAGCTCGAATAATAAAATAAGGTGACTAGCCCAAATCCGCGGAAAAAATTGGGGTACATTTTCGCCACAAAAAAAAAATCCCCCCCCCCCCCCCCCCACGGAGAGAGGCTGGATCCGCCAGTGGATCTGACCAGCATAGATAATGGGGTAGCTCTGAAGCTCTGAGAGCGACTAAGTCGCAATGCGCAGTATTCGTTGATATATCGTACGGCGTCCACGAGGTAGTCAGCATTCTAAGTAGAAGCAGAAATGTTAACACTGCCTTGACATATTTGTATCCAACAGCCAATCAGCGCCTTGAGGGGCCTAACCTATTATATCCCATTTTGTCAATGCTTTAGGTTTATTTATTTATTATTTATTCAGCAGATCACCCACGGGTTGGCCCATTGACGGGTAGTCACATATACCTACAAAGACACATGCAAGCACACAATAAATACACGGATCTCACTCGCTGTCGAACAAGTAAAACATCGCAATATATGGCTTAAGTAGTGCTACGCGTGGAGCGGATAAGCCAATATCGTCAGTCCCTTCGCTTAAACCTTGGTTTGTATCTTGATTTGGTAGAGTAAATCTCTAAAAATGTCTATCTGTTCATTCTGATGTAGGCATTTTCGCGTCATTCTGCAGAACAGACTATTCTTGACAGTCTGCACACGGGCAAAAGGGACAGCGAATAAATATCGACGTCAAATTGAGGGGCTGGGACAGCTAAGCCAAACCAGGATCGCAAGGAGATGGAGTCAATGTTGTGCTTGAAAACACGAGCCACATAGACCAGGTCATGCTGGGTACGTCTGGCAGCCAAAGAGGTGAAGGAGTGTGCTGCAAGTAAGCTGTTGTATGAGAGAGACTCCGAATTTATGCCTGAATACATCGTCAGCCAAATAAGGAATTTGTATTGTATCCGCTCGATGCGATCCGTATGGGTCTTAGATGCCCCGCTCCACACCACACTGCAGTATTCGAGTACAGATCGGACGTTGGCGTAGTAAGCCGCGACAATAGCACCGGACTGGTATTTCGTGCTCTTCCTATCAGCCTGAAATGATCGAATCATGAGACCCAGTGCCATGTTGCCTTTTCTTACGATGGAGTCAATATGCGATTAAAATATCAGCTTGTTTTAGGGAGCTCCAAATTGTTCGGTCATACGGTGCTCATTACCCCAGTTTGAAGAAAAAAATGTGAATAGGTAATGAATATCTTTTAGAACAAACATGGTTCATGTATTTGGCTATCATCTAATATTATCATGGTCCCTCCAATTTGGCTAACCCAACTCAAACCTAATGCTAAGCTGGTACTAACGCCCAGTGAAACCCATACCATCATCATCCGATAGCTCAGATATGACCTTCACTCTGCCACAAAGAACAGCATAGCATCAGCAACACGTGGTTACACGATGAGTCAGTACTCAGTAGCGTATGCAGCTGCTGCAGCTGCGCAGTGTATCACTCAGATAGCCTGACCAAAATAAAAAAACAACAAAAACTCGCCATTCCCTTTCGGGATTCCAGAAACTTTCTATTAAAGTTATTATGTGGCGTTACTTTCTGTGATATCATGATCCCAAACAAAGCTAAAATATCTCCGCAGACTCCTGTCTATATTTTAACTCTTTGTTCCCGGCCGGGCGGCGCGGCGCTGGCCCGGCCCTGACTGATGACTGCCATCAGCGGACTGCGGAGCCGAGCGGTGACAAACGCCGGCTGCCGGCTCTATCACGGTCGCTAGTCACCACCACCGGCACCAGCACCAGTGGTGACGGACGGCGGCTGCCGGCTCTATCACGGTCGCTAGTCACCACCACCGGCACCAGCACCAGCACCAGTGGTGACGGACAGCGGCTGCTGGCTCTGTCACGGTCGCTAGTCACCACCACCGGCACCAGCACCAGCACCAGCACCAGTGGTGACGGACAGCGGCTGCTGGCTCTGTCACGGTCGCTAGTCACCACCACCAGCACCGGCACCAGTGATGACGAACAGCGGCTGCTGGCTCTATCACGGTCGCTAGTCACCACCACCAGCACCGGCACCAGTGGTGACGAACAGCGGCTGCCGGCTCTGTCACGGTCGCTAGTCACCACCACCAGCACCGGCACCAGTGATGACGGAGAGCGACTGCCGTCTCTGTCACCACCACCGGCACCAGCACCGGGGGGGGGGGGGGGGGGGAGCGGCATAGCCGCTAGTAAACACCGCCAGCACCAGCACCGGGGGAGGGGGAGGGGTATAGGCATTTGATTTCAGCGGCACGGACCGGTGTCGGATACACATACAGTACTGCGCAGCCGCTCCGCCACCCACGAGTAACGGCACCACACATAGCATCCGTCCCGGGTCCTCATGACAACATAGCACACTGCGCATCATCCGCCCCCCGCGCCGCGCCCGGTACCGGACCAACCCACAGCGCACTGCGCCGCCACACGACACCCCGCCCCACGCCAGCCGGCAAGCAGCATTGTCGACAGTGACACGGTCCCCCACATTGAGCCCCAGCCGTCGCAATACGGCTGATGGCGCCGCCAGCCTCGGAACTGACATCAATACAGCCACATAGAGCCACAGTTGGCGAGCTACTATAACTGGTAGGACGGTCACGGCTCGTCGTGTGGCCAACTTCAGAATCGACGTCCGATACGGCGCCATAGAATCGCAGTTGGCGAGTTATTACACCCTGCAGGGCCAATGCGGTCCCCGTCGGAACCAGTTTCAGAAGAATCGTCAATACAACTCTACAGAACCTCAGACGTGCAGTGAATACCGCGGTCCATGGCGTCACCAGATTCAGAAACGGTGGCAATACCGTTCACAGAATCACGGACGTAAAGTAAATACCGCGGTCCAGGACGCCGCCAGGCCAGGCCGGGCTCAGGCCCGGCGTCTTTTTAAATATCACGGTCCATGACGCCACCAGACCAGGGGCTTAAGGGCGCGACGACTGCATGGTCAATTTGCCCAGGCTGGGCTCAGGCCCGGCGTCTTTTTTAATGTCCCGGTCCATGACGCCGCCAGGCCAGGCCGGACTCAGGCCCGGCGTCTTTTTAAATGTCACGGTCCAAGACGCCACCAGGCCAGGCGCAGGCCTGGCGTCAATACAGCCCAGCAGAACCACAGTCGCGGAGTAAATACCACGGTCCACGCTGTTACGGTCCAAAGCGCCGCAGGCAATGCCGACTGATCCGTATTTACCGTCCGGTTTAATGAATAAGCTGGGCTCGGCTAGGATGCGATGGCGAAACCTCAACACTAGCAGCCAACAGGATATATAGCAGAAGGCGTCACCATCGTGGAAATGGACGAATTGCGTGTGTAGTGAGCACTGGCTGGCGTTCTGTACTTATTACAAGTAGCTATATGCCCTGTAACTATGAGCAGTTGACATGACAGTAACGATAATGAGTTAAAGGGAATAGTTCACCTTTACCATGGGGTTTTGGACTGAGATAGCAGATTTGTAGAGCAGATCTAGAAATGAGTTGTGGTGAAAGAATTACCTCCCTACGTTAAGTAATTTCGACACAGGACTAGTGGGCCCGGTTTCATGTCTGCTGTTCCGGGCCGCGATCGGGACATGAACGCTCGCCGCCGGAAGCAGGTACACTCTCTGGCACGTAGTCTCTGATCACGATGCCTCGTTAATATCCGCTCAGCCGCCCGGGCGGCACGGCGGCCCCTAGTCAGAGAACTGTACTTGGCGTAAGGCGGAGCGGGGCGGAGCCAGAACGCCAGCTGCTATCGTACGATTTCTCGAGAAATGCAAATAAAAACTTACTTCTTTCTCCACATATATCCATCAGTTGTCCAAAAAGTCATATTCGTAGTTTTGAGCTCAAGATGCACCGTATGGTTGAATTTCAAGACAACTTTCAAGGTGACCTATTCCTTTTAAAGGGAATGTTTCACCTTGTCAAATATACGCCTTTTGTAGTCGAAAGTATGAAGTAAGTGCTGCTGAAAACGATGGTGATATTTTTTATCTCTAAAAGTCACTTCACTTTATATTTAAAAAAATGATTTTAAATTTGGGATGATGACGTCATTATTGAGCTATAGAGAGCTATAGAGAAAACCTTTACGCTGTCAAATATATGGCACAATCGTTTCAGTAGTTAGCCGCCAGTTACGCTAGTCAGTGGCGCACGAAGGGGGCGGGGGTCAAAAGGGTCAGCTGCCCCCCCCCCCCTGCCCACGCACGAATGAATAATCACAAGGTGAAAATACACCCAAAATATTTCGTCGCATTTGCGCAGCATTCAACTACACGCGTAAGATGCCAGTTAACCCGGCACCGGCTACGGCCGGCGGAACACGCCGAAGCGGCAGGGGCGCGTCCAGGCGGCGGGGCAGCAGGGGCGGTGTGAACTGGCGCCGCCACGGAGACATCGAGGCGGATCAACTTATCATCGGACACCTCAACATCCAGTCTTACAAGCCCAAAATTCATGACCTCCGTAATAACATTCACGGTGTCTACGGCTATGATATTTTGGCATTGTGTGAAACATGGTTGACCCCGTCCGTGCCTGACCGAATGATGGGGGTGAGTGGCTACAAACTCTACCGACGTGACCGGCCGGCCGACCTTGTCCTACCTAAAGGCAAGGGTGGTGTGGCTGTACTGGTTCGTGACAGCCTAACCAGTGAGTTACTGCCGACACCTGTTACTGGAATAGCGAACTCTAACCTGGAGATCGTTTGGGTGTTAGTTCGTACCAGTAAGCACCAGTCAGTGCTGGTCGCGTCCGCATACCGTGTGCCGCACAACACATCGCGTCAGCTTGCCACCGATCTGGACGATTTAGAGTGTCAGCTGCAACATATGCTTGCTAACTTTCCACGTGTAACTTTAATCCTCGGAGGCGATCTGAACTGCTGCCTACTGAAAGCAAGAAACAGCGACACACCCAACCCACTACTGCGATTATGCACCACGTATGGACTCCATGTTACCAACAAGAGCCGCGCCACGTACCGTCCCGCCAGTTCATTGTTGGATGTCATCATTACCAACCGTCCTGAACTGATTCGACGTGTCGGTGTTACGAGGTGTCATTATGGCGGTCCGCATGACTTCACCCGTGTGTTGCTGGCCCGTGAGGGTCGAGTATTACCCGCTAGCCAGTCTAATGTGTACCGGCGAGCCATTAGCAGGATAGACCACGATTCTGTTAACCAGCAGCTTGCTGAGATAGACTGGGCCCCAGTCTTTGATTGTGAAACCACGGAACGTAAATGGACTGTTTTCCATCAGACCTTCATTGATCGACTGAATACTGTCGCGCCGCTAAAACGTGTGCGTGAGAGGCAGGTGACTGCGCCGCCTGTAACCGCCCAAACGCAGCAACTACTGCAGCGCCGCCGCGCGGCCCTCGCTGGAAACGACCGCGCCGAGTACAAACGAGTGAACCGACTGTGCCGCACCGCCGTGCGGAACGAGAGCCGTGAGAAATACGCGGGTGCGATCAGTCGCGGTGACCGAGGGGGCCTGTGGCGTGTGCTGCGGCCAGTGATAGGTCGGAAACAGCAGACTTGTGAAATACCGAGGATCACACCGAATGCCTTGAATGACTATTACGTTATGATCGGCCCGACCACGGCTGCTAGTGTCCCAGCTGCTACTATTCATGTGCCTACGAGACTCCCAAGAGTGTCGACATGTGCATTTAAGGTGCAGGCAATTAACTTAGAAACACTGTATGCCACCCTCATGTCAATGAAACCATCGAACTCAACCGGGAAGGACGGTGTAAGTGTACGCATCTTGCAGTCATTCTTCCCGGGGGTAGGCCATGCGCTATTCGATTTGTTAATGCTAGCCTAGCCACCGGCGTGGTACCGCGTGATTGGAAGCACGCGTTGGTGACCCCTATACCAAAAGGGAAGGTGTCCGCCGAGCCATCCGACACACGACCCATCTCGATATTGCCCGCGATCATGAAATTAGTTGAACGTGTAGTGCAGAAACAACTATCAGGCTACCTCGAGGACAATTATTTGCTTTCGGACGCACACCACGGATATCGAAAGCAACGTTCTACTGAAACGGCCCTTCACGTCATAACAGATCAGGCTCTTCAAGCCATGGATAGTGGCAACATCTGCATTTTGGTATTATTGGATCTCTCAAAATGTTTTGATGTTGTTCCTCATGACAGACTTTTGGAAAAACTTTCTTTGTACGGCGTAGATGCTTCTTGGTTCCGCGACTATCTGACACACCACTCACAGCAGGTCCAGGTGAGGTGCGCGGACGGAACGGCTCTTCTTTCAGACTCCAAGGAAAATGTGATCGGTGTGTACCAGGGCGGAGCGTTGAGCTGTGTGGTGTACATGCTGTTCGCGAATGACCTTAGTCTGTGTGTGCCAGACGGTGTCAGTGTAGTCCAGTTCGCTGACGACACGCAACTAATGGTTACAGGTAGGAAGGGTGACGTGCAACAGCTGATCATTCGCATGGAGGACGTGCTTGACCGAGTGTACCAGTGGTTTTGTCATAACGGCATGAAACTAAACGCCACAAAAACTCAGATGGTTGTATTGGGAACGCCAGCGATGCTTCGCGACTTAGCGCCAGTTACGCTTAGTTTCTGTGCGGCCACCATTGCTGAGTCAAAGGAGGTGAAGAATCTCGGCGTGTCAATGGACCGACATCTGAACTTCGCATCACACGTAGACAGCGTGTCTCGCAAGTGCACAGGTATACTTATAGCGTTGGTGCACGCACGCCATGTTATACCGAGATCGGCGCTGAAGTGTATCGTTGAAGCGCTTGTCGTGTCTATGATGCGATACTGCCTGTCGGTATTCGGTTCATGCGGTGAGACGCAGCTACACCGTGTTCAAAAAGTGATCAACTTTTGTGCACGAGTCGTGACTGGCAAGAGACGTAGCGATAGCGTGTCTGAGACCATCAAACAGCTTAAGTGGTTGACTGCAAGACAGCTGGTGACATACCACACGGTATGTGCTGTAGAGCGCACCATCGTGACAGGTCAGCCTGAGTACCTCAGAAGCACGATAGGATACCGGGCTTGCCAACGTCACCACCACGACACAAGACGAGCTGGCCTCCTTACGCTCCCCTCTATTAGGGCACGGAGGCAGGTAGAAGGAGAGTATGCTACCGCGGCGTGACTCGTCTAAACGAGCTAAATGTAGAGCCAGGAACGCTATCCTACCGGGCGAAAGTTAAACAAATACTGTTGTCAAGCTAGGGGAGGTGAATGGGCAGGTGTGTATCAACAGTCATCTTTTGCATGTATGTACGTGTATCTTTGTTCGTGAAGTATTTTTCTGTGTAGGTATGCAAGTTCACCATGGCTGCGTTTTATATGTGTCAATGTTCTGTCGTGAACTTGTGAAAAGCTACTCCAAAGAGTGGATCTTATTCAAATACATCTACATCTAAGAAAGTAGATAATCAAATCTAGGGAAATTTCACTAGAAAAAGCTCAATGCCTAGGAAAATATTTTCCTAAGAATATTTTCCTAGGAATGTATATGTAAACAGGCCTACTGTGTCTTCTCCCGCACAGAACACAATGACGAGTGCGAGGCATTGCGATAGCTCCATTTGTTTAAAATAATCAATCCATAGCTGAGGCTCCAAACACGAAAAACTTCAACTCGGGCCGCAACCTATCGCATTGTTTACATCGTACTCGCAGCGGGTAATCCAGCCAAGGTTCGAGAAATACAGGTCGTGGGACTCTCAGGACCAACAATCTTGAAGTGGCTGTCAGCCAATCAGCGGCGGCACTACCTTAGACCCCATTTTGAAAATACGAAATTCAATTGCTTAAAAACGGATAAGTTTTTGGGCAAATGGTTTGACATGTATACATTTCAATAACGGCCAAAGATAATGGCTCTCAGATCAAAATCAATACAACGGTGAAACATTCCCTTTAACGAGGAGACATCGCGTTCAGCCGAAGCACAGACAGCAGAATTAAAAACGGACATAAGCTCTGATTTGTCAATACCGACTGCCGAGTCCAGCGATGGTTGGCGTGAAGAGCCCAAACGTGTGACGTGAACATCCAAATTAAAATAGTGCAATTAACTATGCAAACAAATCGGGCGAATACAACCGAGCACATGTTGCACTTCAGTGTGTGTTCTTCACTTGTTTGCCCCTCCCCATTAACTCCATCACGCATGCCATGATGACAAGCGCCAGTACAGCCGCCTGCTATTAATGCAGCACGCGGCGGCACGCCAGTGTCCACCAGCGGCTTCATTATTAGGCCCTTCTCAGACGTCAGCATAACCGGCTTGTGACGGGAAATCGCCACCCCAGGTAAACAGCGCCGCACGCCGCCGCGCCGCTACAGCGTCTCAGCGGCTCACTCTATTGACCCCGGCCACCGCGGCTATCACCGCCATCGGGCCTGAGCGGAAGCCGCCACGTGTCGGGCCAAGCAAACGGCCATGTTCGGCCGAAACAGGTATGTCCGACGGCGACGGAAAATCGATTACAGAACATCGCGGTCAGGGCACGGTCGCACGAAACGGGCCAGCACGGTGTCCAGTGTCAAGTGTCGGGTTGTGTCTGGTGAGTACTGTTCCTCACATAAGAACTGGCAATCCAGAGGCACTGAAGACGTCATTTGTCTTCATACCACAAACATACAAACCGAGACGACCAGTAATTTCCAGATACACAAAACCGTCAACATGCGGAGCAGTGTGTGTGTGTGCCAGGCCTGCACCAGTATGCATGCCGTTCAAGACCAAATCAGAACTGGACACCAGACCAGACCAGACCAGACCACACCTGGCCAGACCAGACCAGACCAGACCAAGACCAGACCAGACCAGACCACACCTGGCCAGGCCAAGCCAGGCCAGGCCAGGCCAGGCCAGGCCAGGCCAGGCCAGGCCAGGCCAGGCCAGGCCAGGCCAGGCCAGGTCAGACCAGACCAGACCAGACCAGACCAGACCAGACCACACCTGGCCAGGCCAAGACCAGACCAGACCAGACCAGACCAGACCAGACCAGACCAGACCAGACCAGACCAGACCAGACCAGACCAGACCAGACCAGACCAGACCAGACCAGACCAGACCAGACCAGACCAGACCAAGGCCAGACCAGACCACACCTGGCCAGGCCAGGCCAGACCAGACCAGACTAGACCAGACCAGACCAGATCAGCTGATCCGAGAGCATCTGCTCCGAGAGCATCTGCTCACAAAGCAGAGTGGGACTGATAATGATTAGATGTGACCGGAAGTGAGATGCAGCAGGAATGTATACGTGTGTGTGTGTGTGTGTGTGTGTGTGTGTGTGTGTGCGCCTCTTGTCCTAATGTCCGTCGAATTGACTCGCCAATCAGAATAGCCATGTGTGCATGGACCGATGGCACGATGTAAATACATACATACATACATACATCACACCTGGCCAAACCAGAACAGATCACACCAGACCAGACCAGACCAGACCAGACCAGACCAGACCAGACCAGACCAGACCAGACCAGACCAGACCAGACCAGACCAGATCACACCAGACCAGACCAGACCAGATCACACCTGGCCAGACCAGTTCAGCCGTGTCAGCTCACCGATGGCGGCGCCGTCGTGTGTCGGGGAGGCTCCTGGAGAGCTGATGTTGCTGTCCGCCCCCTCCGTGGTGCTGTCGGCACACAGGACACACACAGACACAGAGAGCGGTCAGACGATGGTCTCCAAGCAACGCAGTACGCACACAAACAACAGCAAATACGCCGCACAATGCCGGTGCATTATTCACCGGAATAACCATACCATAAGCATGGAGGCATGTCATGGAGCGAGTACTACGTGCATCTGGCAGGTGAAAGAGGCACAGCGGTAGTGTGCCCGTGTAAATAGCAGCACACCACATCTCACAAAGAACACGATTCCTTCACCGTCCCAGAAGTCCCCGTGCCACGCGCTTCGATGCGACATAATTTCCATTAAGTGCCAAGGAAGGTGCGCAGTCTTAAATGAACCGTTAAGTTAATAGCCGCTCACCTAAACGGGTCGTTAATGGACGCGAACGGCTTATAAAGACGCTGCATGCCCGGCCGAAACAGCGTCTGCACTTCCAATGGCGAGTTTAATGGCCATCTTTCAAGTTAAAGGGAGTGTGCCTACTCACATCGCTTATTTGGGGTTATTGACACTGGTCTATAGAACATAATTTTCTGAATTGACCCATGACTTCGTTTCTCCAGATTCGCCCTAGTTGCTGAAATATTCCAAAGACTCCAGGAACTTGCTAGGAGCAAAAAGTTATCGGGTAGACTCCAGAGGGCTTCCGCTACTAAAAGCACTGCAACTATCGATTAAACTGCTAGCATATTGTTAGCGCCGGCCAATAGCAATTCAACAAAACAGCTCGTGTACGCTGATAGCAGCAGCCAAACAGAAACTGGACGGCCATCATGTTTTTCGATGATGGCTGTCTCGATGATGGCCGATGGCCATTTTTTAAAGAACATATCAATTTAGAGCTACGAAACTTGCACATAATTAAGTTCACAGTGGCAAGAACGTGCTGTGTAAAACTTGTCTTTCTATCTTGCATGATGTGACCGTAATTGTATTGTCTTATGTGCGCCGTTTTACATAATATCACCATAGTGACGATCGTTTTATAGATATTGAAACAAAAAATAAGCAAAAAAACAATATAGGTGAACATTCGACTAAAGGGGCTCCAGATGTGAATTTCATCATATACAACAATCAAACCAATGGCTAATTACCGTATGCAAAATATTTTTGACATTCCAAAACAGTAGGCACACTCCCTTTAAAGTGCAGACAGAGACATGTGCAGTGGTCAGCGGAATTTGATTATTCTGCACTCGCGAAACATCCGATTCAGTACAGTCAAGGTATCTCGGATCAAACACTGCCTTATATGCCTTATATATGTTTACAATGTATCGCTAGCTCAACCTATCAGAGACCAATATTGGATCATATAAGGTAAATGAAATCGACATCACTTGAACATCTTGCTGATGGGCGCTACTCGTCAACATGTTAATAACATAACATTAATAACACTAACAAATTCAGCCCTTTGATATATAACTTTAGACGGTGCATCTTTGAGCCAAAAAAGTAATAACTAATTAGTGAACTGTTACGCTAACGTTGAAAGCAATATAATGGCATAGCATAACGACCGAGTAGCATATATCCCATAACGCATAGTGTTACGATCGTTTTGCATTACTATTCAAAGGATCTTACATTTCTATAAATTGGCATGCTAGGGAAATATTAACATTTTTCACAAAAATGGAGTTATTACTTGAAATCGACAGAAGAGACCAAAATATATTGTAAAATCATCACATTTTGCATATAAACATTCTTACCCAAAGATATTTCAAGTTAAAGTGGATAAGCAGTCCACGCTTATAACGGTCGGTACTCGCAAGTACTTGGTAACGAATTCACTGTCCGAGCTAAAATTAACCTGCTTACGCATTGTTGTGTCATGAAGGCATACATTATGTTGCATGCACTCTATCTTTTGGGAATATGTACCAAGCTTCTGTGAACAATCAACACAAATTTGAAAAAAGTGCAATGAAATCGGTAGTTTAGCTTGGCCCCGGACCGGACAGCGACCTATTTAGTGTTAGTCGAGTCCTCGACTTATTTTTTTATATACAAAATGGATGTTTTTCCCATGAATTTTCAACAAATAGGTATTTAATGCATTGCAATGCACACATGAACAATTGTCTGAACCGTTTTCCCATAATCAATCAATAAACGTTAACAAAAACGTGATGCATTCGGCGGATTAACTTGGCCCCGGACGGCGACCTATTTAGTGTCGGCGATTTGTTTCATTGACCAATCAGGGACGTTGTCACGCTTCTTGGCACACTTACTCCATTTCTGGCCCTATGACTTGTTTACAAATCAACATTCAAACCAGATATAGTGATGGATCATACTGTTCGTCACCATATGTAAGTAAAGTACATATTTTAATTTCCCAAAATGTAATTTTTGAAATTAAAAACAGTTGTTATTTCACTTTTAAATTGAGATGCGATCAATTTGATAACATACATGTGTAATAAAATAATGAAGATAAATAAATCAAAAGGTCATTATTTCCCTTTAAAGGGAAATATTGACCTTTTGATTTATTTTTCTGCATTATCTTATGACACATGTATGGTATCAAAATGATCGTGTCTCAAGTTAAAAGTGAAATAACAACTTTTCCTATTTCGATAATTAATATTTGGTTAATTTAAATATATGTACTTTATGTGGTGACGAACGGTATGGCCCTTCCCTAAATTTGGCGTGACATATCGGGCGTTTTCTTTCATTTGAAAGCACTGTGACAATGTCCCTGAAACAAATCGCCGACACTAAATAGGTCGCCGTTGGATGCATAAATGAACTTCCGATTTAATTGCCACTTTTTCCATTGCTGGTTGGTTGTTTTGTACAAAGTAGTTATTTTTATTGAAAAGTTAAAGCATTGTATTATATACAGCCAGAGACAGTAAGCAAAACTCCTAATATTGAAAATAGATGAACCATTATGACAATTGTTTTCAAAAATTGAGGGTCGCAAAAGGTAACTGATAATTTGGATATCTTTTATTCAATGTTTGTTTATTGTTAAGGATATTAGGGCACATAATCATAATAGACAGAGTGCAAGGACATATTTTCCATACCATTTCGTTAAAAAACGGATTTTGGTGGAGACCGAAATTCGTTACCAAGTACTTGAGAATACCGGTCGTTAAAAGTGTGAAAAGCGAATGAACTTTAACTTGAAATATCTTTCGGTAGGAATATTTATATGCAAAATGTGATCAATTTGCTATATATTTTGGCCTCGTCTGTCGATTTCAAGTAATAACTCCATTTTTGTGGGAAAATGTAGATTAAGCTTATATGGTTTTAAATGACGTATTTCACCAACACATATTGGTAAATCTATGTGTTGGCCGTTGTTTATGCATTTTAAAATGAAAATGTTCCGACTTCTCACCACATCTGTAGTTAACGAATATTGAAATCGACAGATAAACAAATTAAAACTGTATTTGTTTAATAACGTCATTTAGACAAAAACATATAAACCACTTGTAGCTATGAGCAGTAAGCACGCGATCACAACTCTCCAGAACACAGCCCAGGAATATTTCCTCGCAGCTGACGGTTCGCGACTGTTGGGTAGGCTGGCCCGCAACGCATTCAGGCATTGCGGTACAGTCTACCCGCCCATCTCGTCCACGGACCAAACTCGAGGACGGCAATCGAAGCAGATTACAATGCGAATGAACACAAACAAAAATACAGATTTCTCCCCGCATTTGACCCACTTCTTCGTCTAAGTTTGGGGGCTGAAGCCAAGTTGGGGAAGGCTGAAGCCCCCTCAACTGAATAGGATCCTACACCACTGATGACGACTTATTTCGGGATACCACCTCGCCACTAAATCTACCAAACCTTAATAGCATGTCCAGCCGAGACGACTCAGTCCATTGCTTTCCGTTAATTAAGCCATCACAGATAGGAGATACAAAATTATATAAAACTGACATATTCAAATCAAAATGAAAAATCGAGGCGGCTTCACACAAAACATTACTGAACGACTTCCGATATAATTCCCTACCGGACTATGAAATGGAAAAGCTAAACGTCAATCTTCTGTCATCCGCTGAAATGTAAACAACACATTTGGATGAACACGTGTCGCTCCCACAATGCATTTTGATCGGCTCATAGGTACGAGGTGTCGTATCATAACATGCCACCCACACGTGAGACAAGGCGGCTGGCCGTAGAGAGGCTCGGGTTCAATCGACCACATATTCCATACGGGTGTGGGGAAGACGATGCAGCTTTGGAACGCTGTGCATTAAAGTGCATTAGCTTTGGTGCCGTCCGTGACGTAAAACTGATACCGTGTGCCCGCTACACCAGCAGATATGACGGACGGAATGGGCGGAGTTGGAGGCGCACGTGTCCTTGGGTGTGTCAAGTTACGTCACAAAGACCCATGAAAGCTGATCTATGCCCGCATTATCAGTAGCTTTGAGCTTTCCAAACACTCAACTGGAGTTGCTATGGGCATTGGGCATGCATCTAAATCTGGAGTACCTCCATGCTCTCTCTAGCATGAATTCGTCAGATGCTCCTTTAATCGGTTCGGCAAGGAATGCAATTATATTTATTTTAATGAGAGAACTTTGCCAACTAGTTTCTGTCTTAACCCGCGCCGTGCCGGGGGTGTTTAGACTAGAGATGCAGAAAATTATAATGTCTTGGTCACGGCTCCGGTCACGGCGGTTGACCTAGGTCAGAGGCAGACATGTGCATGGATCCCAGGGAAGGATCTATGATCCCATTGGATCCCACGGCAAAAATACAATGTTTGATATATGGTCCCGTGGATCCCACGGCAAAAATATAAGGTTGGATCTATGGTCCCAGTGGATCCCACGGCAAAAATACAATGTTAGATCTATGATCCGGTTGGTCCCACGGCAAAAATATAAGGTTGGATCTATGATCCCAGTTGATCCCACGGGAAAAACAATGTTTAATCTATGATCTCTGTGGATCCCACGACAAAAATAAAAGGTTGGTTCCATGATCCCAGCATGACATAATTCAAGCATGCTTTTAAGGATACCATTGGATCCCATAGTAAAACCACAATGCATTCATGGCTCATGAGCCAACATTTATTACTATCTTGGATCACATCTGACATCAGTCTCTCAAAAGTTAACCTACTTAATTCATAATAGTATAACCTCCCACAAGATACTATGTTCACAGCAAATACCTATAATACTATTAACATTAATCTATACGATTACTAGCCGTAGCCATGTACCTAATTGTCAGAATATACAGCACTGAAAAAATCAACATCGGATTTCAATCAACAAGGATTTCCTATATACCTCAACCTGCGTGGCGTGATGGTCTGCAGATTGATCTTTACAGATCACAACTGTCAACAAGGCGGTTACTTGTTAACCCTCACCCGGGTAGGGGGTGGATGCCACCCCCCCCCGGTTTTTCTGGAATAACTCGCGTAGTTTCCAACCGATTTCGATGCAACTTTCAGTACCTTACTTTTGAAAAATGTCCCACAAACCCTGAAAATTCTGAATTTCTAACCCACATGACCCGTGACCTATGACCTGTTTCTCAAGGTCATGTCAGGCGCAACTGGCGTCCCGCAGTATCGATGCTTGTAACTTCTGCAGTTTTCGAGTGTTTGTTATTTAGGAGCATATGCACAGGTGTGTCCAGGTGACAGTTGTTGTTTCCACTGCGATTGTGACCTCGATTGACCTTTTCAGAGGTCAACTGATGTCATTGACCTCCGAAGACCTCAAATGACTTTTTGGGCTTCTGGCAGTTTCTAGGACATTTTGTGACGCTGATTTCAAATATGGGATCCATTTTACATAATTATATGTTCCACTGGGGTCATGCGCTTCCACAGGTGAACCGAGGTCACCGACCTCAGATGACCTGACATGATCTTTTTGGAATTTGTCAGTTTTTAGGACATTTTGTGACGCTGATTACGAATGTGGCACCCATTAAGCATTATGATATGCTCATTCACGATTGTAGCTCGATAAAATTCAATTTATACGCATTTTCAAGTTTGATGACATTTGGGTCATTTGAGTTTGGGTCTCAGAGGTCACCTAATGACCCAATACCTTAAAATCGGGTATCAGCGGCTTCCTCTTGTCACAAGTAACACGCTCGTTTTTTAATCGAAGCTCTAGCTCAATTAGGGGCGAAACGCTAAGGGTATATAAGGGTATATATATAAACGCTAACAATATGGGTCGTACCAACCTATATTGTTAAAGTTACTGATACTGCCTACTGGTCAATACTGACGGTGACGAATGACGATCACATCTCACGTGAACTTATGTATCAACAAATTTCAAAAATTGTATAATAAATGACGCATATTCGCCTATGTTTGCATTCCGCCGCAGCCATATTACAGATGTGTGACGCATAGTTCGCATCTATTTGTAAATTCAGTCCAGTTTGTTTTGTTTATGTTCCATCCGAAAAAATGCGTGGCCTGTGGGGATATCAGTTCCATTAATGTCGCATCCAATATATGTATATATATATATATATATATATATATATATATATATATATATATATATATATATATATATATATATATATATATATATATATATATATATATATATGTATATATATATATATATATATATATATATATATATATATATATATATATATATATATATATATATATATATATATATATATATATATATATATATATATATATATATATATATATATATATATATATATATATATATATATATATATATATATATATATATATATATATATATATATATATATATATATATATATATATATATATATATATATATATATATATATATATATATATATATATATATATATATATATATATATATATATATATATATATATAATATATATATATATATATATATATATATATATATATATATATATATATATATATATATATATATATATATATATATATATATATATATATATATATATATATATATATATATATATATATATATATATATATATATATATATATATATATATATATATATATATATATATATATATATATATATATATATATATATATATATATATTATATATATATATATATATATATATATATATATATATATATGTATATATATATATATATATATATATATATATATATATATATATATATATATATATATATATATATATATATATATATATATATATATATATATATATATATATATATATATATATATATATATATATATATATATATATATATATATATATATATATATATATATATATATATATATATATATATATATATATATATATATATATATACATATATTGGATGCGACATTAATGGAAATGATATCCCCACAGGCCACGCATTTTTTCGGATGGAACATAAACAAAACAAACTGGACTGAATTTACAAATAGATGCGAACTATGCTTTAACGAAGATAATGGATTTGACAACTGTACAACTCTAACGGAGGCTTTAATTAAAGCGGCAGAGGAGACCATACCCCAGAAAAACGGAAAGTCGAAGTATAACTGTCCTTGGTGGAATAATGAATGTAGAGACGCGATACGTATGAGGAAGCGAACATTGAACCGATTTCGACGCAGCCACCAGAATTTGCATTGTATGGAATATAAAGAGGCCAAGGCGAAAGTCAGGCGGAGAATTCGCAAGGATAATAGTGGGAGAAACTCTTACATATGTTTAAACACAGTACACCCATGCAACAACTCTGGGACATTTTAAGACGTTTTACGAAAAAAAGAGGGGTCTCAACGACCACTACCCGTGCTGAATATCGGCGGAGACTTAGATTGATGACCCAATGGAAATAGCGAACGTTTTGGGAAAGTTATTTTCCAAAATGTCGTCTTCCCTTAATTACAGACCGGTATATAGGGAACGGGAAAAGTTATGACTGAACATTTTCCATCGTTCACATCTATGAATCTTGAAACATACAATGAGGTTTTTACACTGGACCAGTTAAAACGATCACTATCCCTGTGTGGAAACACTTCTATAGGACCTGACAAAATTCACTACGCGCTTTTCAAACATTTAGACGACCCACAACGAAGTGACATACTAAAGATGATTAATTATAAATGGTGTTCTGGATAATTCCTGATGAATGGAAACATTCTATAATGATCCCAATCCTTACACCCGGTAAACCAAATGACAAGCCTGAATCATACAGACCGATACAATTAACGTCATGCTTTAGTAAGATTATGGAAAGAATGGTAGCTCGACGTCTCTCTTGGTACATCCTGACTGGCATTATGTCGAATTTACAGTATGCATTCAGAAAAGGCAGAAACACAACAGATCATTTGATATGTTTAGAATCTGAAGTCAGAAGAGGATTTTTTGTTATAAGTATACACTGGCGGTATTCTTAGATTTGAAAAGCGCGTATAACCTTACATCGAAAGTGGCTCTGCTCACCAAGATGTACAACCTGGGATTCAGAGGACGGTTGATGTGTTTTGTCAGGTCTTATCTAGATGGTCGCACCTTTCAAGTGAAAGGTGGATGTTTATCCAATACTTATGAGCAAGAAAATGGGTTGGTGCAGGGTGGGGTTATATCCCCCATCCTGTTCAACATCATAATAAATGACATTTTTGAAGATATCCCCAGGAATGTGACTTGCGCCATGTATGCTGAGACTGCTCGATGTGGGTCCAAGGGAGGAGAATTCTACAACTGGTAGAGAGAATGCAAATAGCCTTGGACCAAATAAGCTCGTGGACAGACAACTGGGGCTTCGTGTTCTCGCCACACAAGTGCAACGCTATTGTATTCCGACGGTATATGAAAGTAACCGAACTAAGAAACTTACCCGATCCAACAATATACAACCAACCTGTGATTTATTCTGAGGAAGTAAAGTTCCTGGGAGTCATACTTGACAGGAGAATGAATCTTAACAAACACATCCAATATGTCAAAGGGAAGGATGTTAAACGAATATCAATTCTGAAGTGCCTGGCCGGAAGGAGTTGTGGTGTTGACAGAGCTGTTCTTATACGCATTTATAAATCTATGATACGACCGATACTCGATTATGCATGTCTGATATTCGATGGCCCACGTAGCAAGGGAGTGGAGTCACTGGAATGCGTACAGAACGAGTGGCTGAGGATAGCAACAGGAGCGTTTAGAACGTCACCCATCCTACCGTTGCTGGTTGAAACCGATGTACTCCCCTAAGGCTAAGAAGGTGCTACCTAACTATACGATACTGTCTGAAAGTTCGGAGCCGACAAAATCACCCATGCTGGACGATAACCACTGCTGACTCTTCCCTGCATGTTGTCGATAGCGACTACATGAAGAGAATTTCAGGATTCCCTCTGTATGAAAGACTTGCCGAAATGTGTGCTGAAACCGAACTCGACTTGCCACCAGAATTAAGCGCCAAACACAGCTCTATCTCACCCTGGAAGCTACGTAAATGTGAATTAATTAGACTTACACATCCTTGGATGAGATCCAAGTGCGGTGTGAATTTAACGAACTGAGGGCGAAGTATACATACTTTACATTTATTTTCTCTGATGGCTCGAAAACTGAGGAAGGAGTGGGATGTGCGTACGTGCCTGGTGACAGGTGTGCTGGATTTAAATTACCGAATCAGTGCTCCGTATTTACTGCCGAGGCGGTAGCCATCTTCCAGGCACTGACTGATGTGGAGGAGAACAATATTCTCAGATGTGTCATATGCACGGACTCACTGTCTGTATTCACCGCTTTGGACAACTCGACTACTGACCATCCGACAGTGACCGATATCCTTGATACTTCTCATCGACTTTTGGAAGCTGGTTGTGAACTCGTTATCGTGTGGATTCCAGGACATTGCAATATAACGGGCAACGAAGTAGCTGATGCCCATGCTAAAGGAGCGATCAGATTGACTCATGTGAGGGAGACTGAAATGGGACCTAAAGAGTACTATCCTACCCTGCGACTGGCAATCCGTGACCTGTTTACGAAGTTATGCCGGGAATACAACCCGAACACTACTTTAAAGTCGATTAAAGAGCACATCGGACAATGGGACACCTGTCGACGAGCCAACCCACGTGAAGAGGTAGTTCTGTGTCGCATGAGAATAGGGCATACACGTTATACCCATGGACACAATGAACAGGAGCCCTAGACCCGAATGTGACAACTGTGTAGATGTCCTCGTTCTATTCCCCATATACTTGTAGAGTGCCCAGTCCTTACAGAACAAAGACGATATTTGGCCAGCCTGTGCCAAGACCGGGTATTACCACTGTGCGTGAAATCGCTGCTTGGAAATGATTATCCGGACATTATAGGTGAAGTTTTCAAATCTCTGCGAGCTTATGACCTCAAGAAGCAAATGTGATGGTGCGAAGTGGACAATAGTGGTTATTTTGTTAATTGTTGTATTCACATTTAGCGGTGTTGTGATTGTGTTCATTATTTCCAATTTGGTTGTCTTATGTAATGTATTGTTGAGGTGATTCAATTATTTAAGTGTATTTGTGATTGAACGTTGTTATTATGTTTATTGTGTGCTGTATTACTGTGTGAGCGATTGCATTGTGCGTGTGTCGTATGTGGCCAATAAGTGAACTTTACGTCAGGGATGGGTATTCATGTGTCGACGTGTGTGTGTGTGTGTGTGTGTGTGTGTGTGTGTGTGTGTGTGTGTGTGTGTGTGTGTGTGTGTGTGTGTGTGTGTGTGTGTGTGTGTGTGCGTGAGTGTGAGTTTGCGAGTGTGAGTGCGTGATTGAGTGAGACAATCAAGGGAGCTTGCAGGTGTAGGTGTGGATGCATCACCTGGGTGAGCGTGAGATGGATGAACAGTATGAATGGTGTAGTTGGCTTCCTTTATATTTTAATCTACGTGTTTTACTGATACCCGTTAGTCCTTATGTTATATACATCAGACAGAATAGAGTGGGGGTGTATCCAAGGAGGATGGGGAAGAGTGTTGGTATCGCGTCTGAGAAGGGAATGTGAGAACAGCTTCATGATATCCAGCAGCACGACCAAACGTGCAAGTGGGATATGTCGGATGTGTATCAAGCGGCGAAGAACGACCGATTTAGACTTGTTAGACCAGACAATAAGGCTACTGAAGGATCATGCCTTGCAACATGTTATATATGTGAACTGGTCAGAAATACCAAGGCGATATAGGAATGCCCAATGATTGTGAACTGCATCTGTTGATGATATCTGATGCAATGTCATGCGAATTGCGGAGTGTTGTCTTCTGTACAATATGGTTAAAAAACATTGAAAAGAGCCAGGCCAATACTCTAGAGCTTTTGTACGTTTTATTTATTTATAACCGGTTATATTTCTGTGTGTAGTATACAAAAGTATTAACATTAATACACCAATCACCAATTAATTCCTTATCCCACAGGTACGATAAATCCTTCCTAAATCAAAATCACGGCAAAGCCTTCCCTCTTCCGTATCAAGCTTAGTTTCCAACAAGACTACCATACCAAGACGAAGATACCGCAACGAAGACGATCAAAACGGACGCTTGGGCCCGACGAGGCTATGCGCCCCAACCCAACAAGACAAGACAAGTTCGACGTTAAAAGGTAAAGGTTGTATTATTCATCAGCTGTTTGCACAGCGCCATTTGTGACGCATCAGAGACGTGAAATATGATTGGTAAATTGTTTGTTTATCCTTGGAGTAATTATTACATAACAATAATCCTTAGCGTTGCTTGGGGGTATTTGGAATTTGGATGAATTGTATTAGAAAGAGCCTGTAGCCATTAACTATATTTGTAACAGGCTCCTGGATACCCCTTTTTGTAACAGGGGGGGGGGGGCAGATCCCCCCCCCCCCCCTCCCCGGAGATCTCGAGATCCACCCGTCCGATTAAAAACAAAAATCAAACGGCGTTTGATTCCCCTCAATACGATCTAAAAAAAACCGAAAAAACGACATTTGTGATGGGGGGGGGGCAACAGGGGGAAAAACTACAAATCTTAGATATGTGATCCAACACAGCTGCCATGTTTATCAACCGATTGTAACGCAACTAGTGTGGATCGATAGAGATTGAATTGGAGATTGATATATGGCGGCGACTTTTCAAAATTAAAAAACCATAGGCGTGTGCAGGTCACTCAATATGGGGGTGAAGTAAATGCGTAATAAAACCGTTTTTCGATGATTTTGTGTATATAAATGAAATGGTGTTATTGTGACATTAGAAAAAAGTTATAAATCATATTTGTCGCCATAGGCGGTGCCAGGTTAGTGAAAAGGGGAGGTCAAATAGAGAAAATATTAACCGCAGGCAAGTTGCTACCCAGTAATATAAATAAGTTACTGATCATAGATAGCTCCTTTTTGCATGTTGTACTTCATCATAGGCGTATCCAGGATCCAAACTGGGGAGGCGGAAGACCTTTTGATGGGTATATTCTCTGTTTTTATGATACTAACTAGTCAACAGTGACCATTTCACTTCCAACTTCAATTCACATTGGTTAACCCCCTTTTTACCCTTCCTGGACTCGCCTATTATCTTATAATCGTTCGTAGAGTACCCTCTGGTGCGTGTTTCATCATAAAACTGCAGTACGCTATGTCATTGTAGGCCCATGCCTCATAGTTTCCTTGGATTAATATGACTCCCTTTCTTCCATTCCTGAGCGCGCATCTGCAAAAAAAAACTTAATTTCTCTCCTGGCCTTATACGTGCATATATCACTCTAAACTAACCGTCTATTTCGCCATAATCGCAGGCATATCGTCATCACCATGCCAGTCACCCCCCTTTGTCATGTGCCTGAACACGCCCCTGCAACTCTATATGTAATAAATTATGAAAATAATGGAAGAAGATATCTTTTACATCTTGAGAGCTATGAATGCCTCTTACATCGCTCTATTGACTGCCCGCCAAGCGTTGCATACTTCCTGGATGTAATAAATTATGCAAATAATGGAAGAAGATATCTTCTACATCTTGATAGCTATGAATGCCTCTTACATCGCTCTATTGACTGCCCGCCAAGCGTTGCATACTTCCTGGACCCCCCTTCCTGGACCCTTTTCAAGTCCCTGAAACCGCCTCATGCCATGCCATGCAATTTGTATGATAGTTCATTAACATCAACTAATTTGAACTTGTTTCAATCACCGTAAACCGATGTAACTCCTTCATACTTGAGTCAGTTAAGACACCGTGAAGATCGCATTTCCGTATTATCGCCAAATGTCGCAGCAGAACCCTCCCAAAACCGTGCCCTGGAACCGCCTCTGTTCAGGTTAAGAACCTAAATATTGACTCCATATGTGGACATATATTTTGTGGAAAATCTCAAATTTCATCGGCCTGCTCCCAGCGGTTCTAGAGATATCTGCAAAAACATGAAGTGTGGGGGCGGAATCCCCCCCCCCGTTACAAATAGGGTTAATAAGTCCCCCAAGGGCCACATGGGTGCTTAACCCTATTTGTAACAGGGGGGGGGGCGGATTCCGCCCCCCCCCCCCCCCCCCTCATGTTTTTCGCAGATATCTCCAGAACGACTGGGAGCAGGCCCATGAAATTTTGGGACTTTTCCCAAAACAGATTTTCACATATGGAGTCAAAATTTTGAGTTCTTAACCTGAACAGAGGCGGTTTCAGGGCACGGTTTTGGGTGGGTTCGGCGGCGACATTTGGCGATAATCCGGAAATACGATCTTCACGGCTTCTTCCTAACTGCCTCAAGTATGAAGGAGTTACATCGGTTTACGGTGATTGCAACATATGCAAATTAGTTTATGTTAATGCAATATCATACAAATTGCATGGCAGAGGCGGTGTCGGGGGCTTGAAAGGGGGGGGGGTCTAGGAAGTATTCAATGCTTGGCGGGAAGCCAATAGAGCGATGTAAGGGGCATTTATAGCTATCAAGATGTAAAAGATAGCTTCTGCTTCCATTATTTGCATAATTTATTACATATAAAATGTCAGGGGCGTGTTCAGGCACATGAAAATGGGGGTGACTGGCATGGTGATGACAATATGCCAGCGATAACGGCACAATAGACGGTTAGCTTATAGTGATATATGCACATATGAGGCCAGAAAAGGGAATAAAGTCATTTTTTGCAGAGGCGCGCTCAGGAATGGAAAAAGGGGGTCATATTATTGCAAGGAAACTAAGAGGCATGTGCGTACAATGACATAACATACTGCAGTTTTCGGATAAAACACACCACAGGGTACTCTACAAACGATTATAAGATAATAGGCGAGTCCAGGTAGGGTAAAAAGGGGGGTAAGCAATGTGAATTGAAGTTGTAAGTGAAATAGTCACTGTTGACTATTTAGTATCATAATAGCGGATAATATACTTATCAAAAAGTCAAACATATGTAATCAAACATATGTATGTTGCAGGGATCAAAATGGTTGATGATTGAATTGGTACTGATGGGACTTTAATGAATCTCACCCAGTTAAAAACAAGATGTCCGCAGGTCAGAATAAACTTCCTTAGACTTCAAAGCCTTAAAAATGCAATCCCATTGGCATGGAAAAACATGATCAGGCGAGATCCCAGAGCATTGTTAAGTCCCGAGGATAAGAGATGCTGCCACATCAATATACATACTAACGAAAACATTTGTTTGAGGTCTCTTCGAAGCCACCACGTTTACACAATTATATTGGTCAAACGGAAACCAACAGCCCAACGTAAGTGGGAAGAAGAAGGAATCAACTTTCAGTGTTGGGAACATATATATGAAATCCCATACAAATGTTCTTCGTCAACCAAACTCCAATCACTGCAATACCGCATCCTTCACAGATATATCCCAACACGCAAATTCCTCTGCACTCGGAATGTAGTAGGAAGTAGGTTATGCAGGATTTGCTTTGAGGTGGATAATTTGCAGCATTTCTTTGATTTGATTATTGTATCGATGTCAGAGGAATTTGGGATAATGTGTTACGCCGGTTAATGAACGGTTTTCATCTTCCAGATAGTTTTGTGTCAGTTAACACAGTAATATTTGGATTCGTTTCAAGCCCCGCAGTAGTTAACCTAATAATTGTATTGTGCAAACAATATATTATCTCCTGTAAACTCCAAGAAGAGCGTACTAACAGGCCGAGTATAGAAGGTGCGATCCAAACGATAGCTAATCAGCATCTCGTTGAAAAAATAAACGCAAAAAGTGGAAATACGTTAGACCAATTTTGGAAGAAATGGGAGAAAGTCATGGACAGAAATGGGAAAACCACATTTGAATAAGACAGCCGTTGTCAATGTAACACAGATTACAAAGCTATAAAGCTTGCTGCTGGCGCGACACACTGGGGTGCGGGATGAGCCAACGAGTGATGAGCAAGCCCTAATGGCAGTGAGACTTAAACCTGTCTGACGGGAGGGAAAGTTAGGATAGGCCCCGTCCATCCTCACCCGGGCCAACCCGAGACCGGCCCTCAGCATACTCTGCGGGGCCGGCCGGCCGGCCGGGCGTGCGGGGCGCCGACCCAGCCGCCCGACGACTCGCACGCCCGGCCGGTGGCGAAGGGGCGCCGCTTCGCGGGGTGGCCGCGAGTAAACGCGAGGCGGCGCGGGCGGGGCCGCCTATGTATGCGGAGCGTGTGATGCGAACCCAAGCGCGATTCGATTCGTGATTGGGTCGGGCGCGTGTTCGGGCTCTGCGTGCGTGGCTTGTGGCGCGGTATATGCGGCTAACCAGCCCGCCTGCGACGATCTCTTTCATGCTGGTGCCGGGTGCCGCTGGTGTGTGTTCGTCTGTTGGGATAATATGATGTGTACAGGTACCCGGTACTGTGTACTGGTGCATCCTGGTCCAACGCGCGGAGACTGTCGTGCGCGGTGTACGGTGGCCGCTGGATAATGTTTTGAATGCTGTTTGGTCGCGGGCTGGAGCCGGAGGGCGGCTTGGCTGACAGTAACCGCGTTGTAGTGTGTGAATCGTGGCAATTGGACCGTGTATAATAAACGGGAAAAACATCAAAAAGTCTTGCGCCTCCCCAATTTGGATCCTGGATACGCCTATGATGAAGTACAACATGCACAAAGGAACTATCTACAATCAGTAACTTATTTATAGTGCAGAGTAGCAACTTGCCTGCGGGTAATATTTTTTCCAAATTTGACCTCCCTTTTTCACTAACCTGGTACCACCTATGGCAAAAAAAATATGATTAAAACTGTTTTGTCTAATGTCACAATAACATACCATTTCATTTATAAATATAAAAACACAAATGGTTTTATTACGCATTTACTTCACCCCCATATTGAGTGACCTGCACACGCCTATGATTTTTGAATTTTCAAAAGTCACCGCCATATATCAATTTCCAATTCAATCTCTATCCATTCCCATTAGTTGTGTTAAAATCGGTTGATAAACATGACAGCTGTGTTGGATCAAAAATAGCACTAACATATTTAGTTTTTGTTGCCCCCATATCAAAAATTTAGATTTTGTTATTATTTAGAAATGTAGATTGTGTTGAGGGGACCCAAACGCCGTTTAATTTTTGAAAATCGGACGGGTAGATCTCGAGATCTCCGGGGGGCGGAATCCGCCCCCCCCCCCCTGTTACAAATAGGGGTAGCCAGGAGCCTGTTACAAATAGGGTTAAAGGGACTATCCCACCTTAACATTATATTTGAGTTGAGATAGCCATTTTGATGACTTGGCATTTAAATTAAGTATGGAAACAGTTAAAACAACCACAATGATCTAATAAAAAAAGATATTCGAGTTTGAATTTGACATCTGTAAAAAATAAGGTCCATGTGTATTTGAATAGGACCTCTAAACCGACAGCGTCGTCTCTCTTTACCCAACTGGTGATGATAGTCGACTTGTTTTAAGGTCAGCCTTGGAATATTTTCGTCTTTCATTTCTCGATCCCCGGTGGTTCGCAATCTAGAGGCTAGCACTATCAGCTGGAGTTGTTGCAGCAGTTGGCCGCCAGGGACCGCTAGTGAGCCAGGGTGTTATGACGTCGCAAGTAAATGGTACCAGTTAAATTTTGAACGCTTACTATTTATTTATTTATTTGTTACCAGCGAGCGCGAGGCTCGCTGGTAACCCCAGTTAAAGCTCGTCCTTCCGTGGTATATCGGAAAACTCTGAATATGAGCGGCCCGGCCCGTGGCGACGCTTTTGAGAAGCTTATATATCTGCAACCGTAAGTCCGATTGACAAGCGGACTTATTTGCTGAGTATCCCCATCCACCCTACCCTGTTTGGGACCAGTGCCGACTCACATGGATGACTACCACTGCGCGCGGCGCGTGCCGCGTGAGGGATGTTGAAGTGTTTTCTCGCAAAAACTCTGCAACGGCTGGGCCGATTGTGTGCAAATTTGGTGTGTGGTTAGGGAAATATCAACTGCCGCCTTCCCACAAGCCAGGGGTGGGGTGCCTCTGCACGTGCGCACGTACACACCCCTATTCTATATCTCAGGAACGGCTGAGCCGATTGTGTTCGAATTTGGTGTGTGGTTAGGGTCCCCTCAGCCGCCGCCTTCCCACAAGTCAGGGATAGTGTGCCTCTGCACGTACGCACGTTCACACTCCTATTATATATCTCAGGAACGGCTGAGCCGATTGTGTTCAAATTTGGTGTGTGGTTAGAGACCTCTCAGCCGCCACTTTCCCACAAGTCAGGGATGGGGTGCCTCTACACGTGCGCACCCTCTTTTTATCTCAGAAACTACTTGCCCGATGGAGTTGAATTTCGCCATACATTTCCTTCGCGCTCGCCCGTGCATCGCCAACTACGGCACCTCACTGGTAAATAAATAAATAAATATTGAGTGGTCCCATTTGCTTGCGACGTCATAACACCCTGGCTCACTAGCGGTCCCTGGCGGCCAACTGCTGCAACAACTCCAGCTGATAGTGCTAGCCAATCTAGACACCGGGTGGTTCGCTTTTTCTGCGCAATAAATGTCGACAAAAAATTGTGTCATACATTTGGCAGCACAAAGGATTTCCCCGTTATTAAAAAACAAGATCATGACGCCACCAACCCAACTTTCCGCTTAAAACTAAAAGTTGAATATCTTCCAAGATAAGCAATTTTTCGGGAAAAAGTTCACGAACATGTTCAGCTGACCTCGCATGACATGTAGACATACAATTAAGTGTGATTCGACAACTTTCAAAAAGGTGGGACAGTCCCTTTAACCCTGTTTGTAACAGGGGGGCGGATTCACCCCCCCCCCCCCATGTTTTTCGCAGATCTCCAGAACGGCTGGGAGCAGGTCCACGACATTTTGGGACTTTTCCCAAAATCTATTTTCACATTCGGTGTCAAAATGTTGAGTTCTAAACCTGGACAGAGGCGGTCCAGGGCACGTTTTTGGGAGGATTCATCGGCGACATTTGGCGATAATACGGAAATGCGATCTTCATGGTTTCTTCCTAACTGCCTCAAGTATAAAGGAGTTACATCGGTTTACGGTGATTGAAGTAAGTGCAAATTAGTTGATATCATAACAAATTTCATGGCAGAGGCGGTTTCAGGGGCTTGAAAAGGGGAGGTTTCTAGGAAGTATTCAATGCTTGGCGGGAAGCCAATAGAGCGATATAAGGGGCATTTATAGCTATCAAGATGTAAAACATAGATTCTCCTTCCATTATTTGCATAATGTATTACATATAGAGATGCAGGGGCGTGTTCAGGCACATGAAAAGGGGGCGACTGGCATGGTTATGACGATATTCCAGCGATTACGACGCAATAGACGGTTATTTTATAATGATATATGCACATATGAGGACAGGAGAGGGAATGACGTTATTTTGTTTTGCAGAGGCGCGCTCAGGAATGGAAAAAAGGGGGTCATATTATTGCAAGGAAACTAAGATGCATGGGCCTACAATGACATAACATACTGCAGTTTTCGGATGAAACATGCACCACAGGGTACTCTACGAACGATTATAAGATAATAGGCGACTCCAGGAAGGGTAAAAAGGGGGGTAAGCAATGTGAATTGAAGTTGTAAGTGAAATAGTCACTGTTGACTAGTTAGTATCATAATAGCGGATAATACAGGGTACTAGGATTGCTTTGGAGCTGGAGTGCGGAGTGGAAAATTCTGGCTAAAATAAACATAAACAGCGGAAAATTGAACCAAATAACATATGCACTCGGTTTTATTAATATCCAATTACCTGCTCACCAGAATTAGTTATTAGGTACCTATGCCAATTATTACCTGTTTTTCCCTACACAGGCTGTCCCCATTATTACATCCATTAATCAGTATGAGGGTTCCAATTATCCAATACATTTTAAAATCAGGAGTTGAAAATCCCAGTAAAACTTGGGAAAGAGAGCGGAAAAACAGTATCCATAGGGTGTCGTTTCCCACCCAGATTGACCAATGCTAGGACACTGGGATAATATACATATCAAAAGGTCTTGCGCCTCCCCATTTTTGATCCTAGATATGCCTATGATGAAGCACAACATGCAAAAAGGAACTATCTACAATCAGTAAAGTATTTATAGTGCTGGGTAGCAAATTGCCTGCGGTTAATATTTTTCCCTATTTGACCTCCCTTTTTCACTAACCTACCGCATATGGCAAAAAAAAATGTTTTAGAACTGTTTTTTTCTTCTAATGTCACAATAACACACTATTGCATTTATTTATTTGAAGAAAAAAAAACATAAAAAATGGTTTTATTACGGATTTAATTCACCCCCATATTGAGTGACCTGCACAGGCCTATTATTTTTGAATTTTCAAAAGCCACCGCCATATATCAATTTCCAATACAATCTCTATCGATCCCCATTGGTTGCGTTAAAATCGGTTGATAAACATGACAGCTGTGTTGGATCACAAATACCTCTTAAATTCGGAAAAACCCTAGATCCACCCCTGTGCATGTATGAAGAAACGGCGCCCCAAATTTCCCGGAAAAAATGCGCCCTGTTCCCTGGAAAAAAATGCGCCCGTTCCTCGGAAAAAATGCGCCCCTATGCCCTGCCCTGCCGCCGCGCCTGCCGCCCCCGCCCCCCCCCCCCCCCCCCCCCTTGACAAAATAATGGATCCGCCCCTGCCCCCCCCCCCCCCCCAACTGATTTAGCATAACTACACCCCTGTGAAGAACACAGTTTCTAGTCTATTTGTACTTGTATTTGCATTTACCAGTTAGTGCTCCACACTTGTACATGGTGTATGGCTATTAGATGTACATGGTTTATGGCTATTAGATGTACATGGTTTATGGCTATTAGATGTACATGGTTTATGGCTATTAGATGTACATGGTTTATGGCTATTAGATATACATGGTTTATGGCTATTAGATGTACATGGTTTATGGCTATTAGATGTACATGGTTTATGGCTATTAGATGTACATGGTTTATGGCTATTAGATGTACATGGTTTATGGCTATTAGATGTACATGGTTTATGGCCATTAGATGTACATGGTTTATGGCTATTAGATGTACATGGTTTATGGCTATTAGATGTACATGGTTTATGGCTATTAGATGTACATGGTTTATGGCTATTAGATGTACATGGTTTATGGCTATTAGATGTACATGGTTTATGGCTATTAGATGTACATGGTTTATGGCTATTAGATGTACATGGTTTATGGCTATTAGATGTACATGGTTTATGGCTATTAGATGTACATGGTTTATGGCTATTAGATGTACATGGTTTATGGCTATTAGATGTACATGGTTTATGGCTATTAGATGTCTGCTGAGATGTTTAGGCACCTAAAGCACACAGATCAAATGCTTTGAAGATCTTCCACTGAATTTCCTCTCTCATCAATGAACTCACATAAACCAAGCCTGAGCAATGCTTAACCACACATATCTTCATATTGCCATAAATAAGGTCACAAGGTCACTTGCATAACAGTGGCATGTGCTACTACTCACCTGTTTAACTCACCTGTTAGGTTTCCCTGTCCCTGCCCACTACATGAGGAGGGGAAGGAAACCTTATAGGACAGATGCACCAACTCCCTATAGGAGATTGTTCACCGGAGAGACATGTAGGCGAGGGAGTTGGAATAGTGTCTGCTGAGAGATTGGCTGGAAAATGGGTGAATGTTTTTGAGTCATGACTAAGGGAGCAACTCAATCTGATGTCAAATGGTATCTACTAGTGGAGCAAATGTTCAACGTTGGATAGTGGAGACCTTGCACAGGTGTTCAGGCGAGATATTCATGTAGATGATTCCCTAAGACCCTACTAGCATACCTACTAGCTAGCATTAGGATATTTACATTATACAAACATTAAATTGTAACATTAAACAGTTGCCAAGACATGGCAACAATGTGATACAACTACCAGATGTCCATCATTAAAAATAAAATAAACACATGCAGCTGATGTGACACCCAGTAGTCCAAAAACAAAGTCCATCAACCTATAACTTTGAGAGCAAATGATTAGCTCTAGTATAAGTGCACAAATAAATCAGCATAGTCATTATCTGTTTGTTTTTCCATTGACCTTACTGAATCAACAAACACAACAGAAACATGACAATTGAGAAACAATTAAATGAACCAATGATAGGTAGGTATTCATTTGATTTGGCTTACCTTGATTCATCATCCTGCTCATCTAGAGAACCTTTCACAGACTTTTGAGATGTTGGTGTGTCTGTTTTGGATTCATGTGTTTCTTTTTCTTTATCTGAGTGCTCTGAAAGCTGCTCACTTGCTGCATTTTCTTGATTGTCAGGCACTTTCTTTGACAAACCACCTAACCAACTGCTCATCTGATTTGTGACATTCGAAAACATATTTATTTAATGGAAGCTTCAGAAAGATTTTGGAAAGGTCTTATTAAGCTTCTTCCTTTACACTTCAGTGCAGTCGTAAGAAAGCCTTGACCTAAGGTTGATTTAAGATCTAGGTCACAAGTTTAGGCAGTGCTTCCGGACCGAACTCAACTGAACTTCAGCAAAGTTCACACACAAGTTGCACACCAAGCAAATATACGCGAAAAGACTTCATCAGCAATCCAGCACGGCACAATGAAGTCTCTGTTCGCAACAAGACAAGCACTACGCACAAAACCCCACACGTCCCCTCTCCCGTCCGGAACCAAAACAAATATGGCGAGCTCCCAGCTGATTGGCGTAGATCAGTGGCTCTCAACCTCGGAAAGTGAATAATGATTTTATGGTAAACATGACACGCATAATCATACTTAGTGAGAAACAAAATTATATAACAGTTTTCTGGTGTTTATGTATTAAGAACTTTGAGAAATTACGATAGTATTTTACCACAAGTTCAAAAGTTGATTAAGATTTGAGAGCCCCGAAAAGAGATTCTACTGACCTTAGAAGACAGAAGATCTCCCAGACCAATGAACAGCAAGAGATCTTTCACTTGAAAGCAGTAGAAGTCACACGATGTGAGGACTGTAAAATTCCTACACAATTACTTGCGACCATCACGCCGCATCTGTCTCTAAATCTGCGCAAATATACAACACTGTGTAAGAGCGGTTGTGACTTTCTGCATTTCGTGCGAAAGGTTTGGTTGGTAAGTATTGTATTATTTGTTATTTTTACATCAAAAGAAAAAGTAGAATGAAGTGTAACCTCATGCTCATATTAGTATCAAATCACAAAAGAAAATCCAAAATATATTTTCGGCTATGTGCCTTCTCCAGTGGATGTTTTCTAATAATTATGCTCAGAATAACGTTTGAAACAATTAAAACACATCAAAAGAAGTCTTATTTGAACTTTTCACCTTTTATTTTGCTCATTAAACTTGGTAGAGACTGTTGTGGGATTTTCCGCTGTAATAACTTGCTCTAAATAATTTGCTCTGATTAATGAAGTCACACTTCCCATGTTGTTCATGACGCTCGTTTGTCCACCTCTTGAATATGGCAACCGAGTATGGGGGGCCTTTCAACAAGTCAGATCAGTGTCTAGTATAAAGGGTTCAGTGGAGTCACTCATATGGTAGTCCATTTGGCACAAACCATATGAAGAGAGGCTCCAATATTTAAGTCTTAAAGCTTCCATCACTCTACTTTAGGTGGCAGAGAGGCAACATGATCTATAGGTATCAGTTTTTATATGGTGGATTTGACATGAATCCAAGTGTATCCTTGACATTGGCTGATGATCCAATGAAAGGCCATCCTTTCAAACTCTACAAGTCCTTGGGTGTCCACAAGGGTCAGACAAATTGCCTTTGCCACATGTATTGTGAATGATCGGAACAACCTCTCATCCAAAGTTTTATGCGCTCCTCCACTTAATGCCTTCAAGGCTAGATTGGATGCCCATTGGGCACACATCAGGTTCAGAATACCTGACACTGACAGGCATCCCAGGAATCATGAGCTCGATGGGAGTGGGTACTACAGGCCTTGACTAGTATGCAAAACATGGCAGGAACATCAACCAGATATTTGGGGCAGCCCAAATCCTGCCCCAAATGGGACAGCAAGCTGCCCCATTTGGGGAAGGATTATTTGTTTTTTCCCTAAGGAGGAAATTTTGGTCCTTGGTCCATAAATACTGTTGACCAGGGGGGGGGGGGGTATTCACAATCACATTTTATCTAGTATGAATTGACTTTTCAGCCAAAGGCTGTTGACCGGGTGAGGTGCGGTTGGTCGTAATCTCAATCACGTTTTACTAGTGTGAATCAGTAACTTGTTACATCTGCCACAAAAAGAAGCTGCCCCAAAATTCCCAAAGCTGCCCCTAAATTTAAAGTTCTGCCAAAAAAAAGCTGCCCCCAAATTTCCAAACCTGCCCAAAAATTTCAAAAGCTACCCCAATTTTGATTTGACGGTGCCAACCCTGCCCTGACAAGATCTTGTTGAAACTTGCCATGTTTTGCATACTGGGGCATTGAGGCCTAAAAAATCCTGATTATGGTAAGGTAAGGTAAGGTAATAACAACAATGTCATGCAGCAGTTGACTTGATTACCTATCCTGATTCATTCATTTTCGGGAGAATTTGTGAATACATTGTTTGTTTTTTCTGGGGGGAGGGGCAGGGGGTAAAGGGAAGGTGATGGTGGTGAACTGGATTTTTTAAGTGATTTTGGGACAAACATATGCAGTATCATGCCATTCTGCTGTGTGCCATAATGTTAACTTTTTATATGTCATCACCCAAAAGCAGGGGACCAGGAGAACATTGATTTTTTTTTAAATAATAAATTTAGTCTGAATGTTTTTGAATGGATGGATTTCCGATGTCAGGATCCACGCTAAGCATAGCTTGCTGCGAAGGTCCTGACCCCACCACCTGATTGCGCAATTCCTGGCATCCGGCAGAATTTAGAGAAAACAGCAAAAGCATCTTGAAAATATATAAATACCAGGGTCAATGTTTGCCCCATAGGAGGAGGGAACATTTCTGATCACTATTTCATGGGTGGTGGCATATAGGGTACCTAAACGGTAATATCTCAGCTATCTTTAATAAAGGTAATAGGCATGAAGCGGCAAATTACCGACCAGTATCCTTGACGTCAGTGGTTTGCAAGATAATGGAATCAGTGGTGCAAGAGAAATTCATGGGCCACCTAATGACAAATAACCTCCTCAGCGAGCACCAACATGGCTTTATCCCAGGACAATTTTGCTCAACTCAGCTCTTGCAAGTAATGGACAACTGCACTGAAATTCTGGATAGTGTGCAACCCTTAGATATGATATATCTCGATTTTGCCAAAGCGTTCGATTCTGTTCTGCATGAGCGTCTGATCTGCAAATTGGCAGCATATAGAATTGAAGACAAACTTCTAGCATGGATTCAGGCATTCCTGAGCGGACGACAGCAGAGTGTTACGGTGAATTGACAGGCATCCAGTTGGAGCAGTGTGTCAAGCGGAGTCCCCCAGGGCAGCGTACTGGGGCCTGTGTTATTCCTCATCTATATAAATGATCTGTCTGAAGTGATCAGATCATCAGTTAAGATTTTTGCTGAAGACACAAAAATATCAAAAATGGTGACAAACATACAGGATGCTCAGGAACTCCAAAAGGACATAGATAACCTACAGACATGGTCTGATCAGTGGCAGCTGCCTTTCAACAACATCAAATGCAAAGTGATGCAATTGGGATTCAGACATATTGTGTTCAAATATCAAATGGACGGAAATCCTGTGAACGCCACAACCAGTGAAAGGGACCTTGGCATAACCATCGACAGCAACCTGAAATTTCACCTTCAAACTGCTCAAGCTGTTGCAAAGGCCTTTAGGGTTATGGGCATTGTGAGGAGATCGTTCCAAAATCTGGACAAGCATACTGTTCCTCTCCTATTTAAGTCAGTTATCAGGCCCATTTTGGAGTACGGAAACTGTGTATGGGGACCATTGTACAGAGGGGAGCAAGACTCCATGGAGAGAGAGAGAGAGAGAGAGAGAGAGAGAGAGAGAGAGAGAGAGAGAGAGAGAGAGAGAGAGTACTACGTCGTACCACGAAGCTAGTGACCTCCATTCGAAAGCTCCCGTACGAAGAAAGACTGACGCGTCTTGAACTGACGTCGATGCTGTACCGGAGAAGGCTCGGGATCCAGCGCGAGCAGTTGTTCACCTTCGCGGAGGCTGGCGAAACGCGGAGACATGGGTTGAAACTGCTGAAACCATTTGTGAATAAACTGGTGAAGCAGCACAGTTTCCAAGTTCGGGTAATCAACAATTGGAACATCCTCCCGGAGTATGTCATCAACGCTCCATCAGTAAACTCGTTCAAGGACAGACTCGACAAGCACTGGAGGAACTACAAATACAGGACACGTGCCCAAGAAGAGTAGAAAAAGAAGAAAAAAAGCTTTAGAGAGTGGGAGCCCACAGGGTGCCCAGGCAGCCTACTTTTCCCAAATCCACTAAGTCCTAAGTCCTAAACCACTATAACACCGGACATGTCCTAATGCTGGACTTTTTTTTAGATATAGTGTGTCAACTGTGAGTACCATATATCGTATCGTCTACATTGCCAATAGCATGCAAATTCTGGTGTTAGGATGTCTGACATTACAGTTATTTACACTAAGCATATGAAAAATGGGCGATATCTAAAACAAAAGGGGCATCTTTGAGTTAGAGTGCCATGGTTGGGTTGATGGTAGTTTCCTATTCAGTCAGTGGGGCTATTGTCACATGAGTATATGTGGAAACATTTGTTCCATTCGTGATATTCAGAACTAGTGCCACACAGGCTACTTCCACTTCAGCTTCTGCCACACGGGCATCTGAGTCAGCACACAGCTCATTCCAAAAGTCACGATGTATTCTTAAGACCAACCGAAGATCCAGGCACGAGGTACAGTCGGTCTCATAATGATCTTCCCTTACCATGTTTTTAAAACTCATCTAATTTCACTTTGTGTACACGAAAGACTGATTTAAGGGAACATGTGGTACCTACCTAGGTAGGTACCATATGTTCCCTTAAAGGAAATAGTTCACCTTCGGAAAATTTTCAGAACACGATTTTATTATATTTTTTAATACAGTTTCTTTTTTTCTTTTCAAAAATGGTCCTACATCGCGCCAATTCAGGACAGAAGGTCGTAAATTATTAATGTTATGGTGTGCGTTATTGGTCTGCGCATGCTCAGACCAGTGCTGGCACTCTCAGACGGTACGGTATATCATATATACGCCGCATTCCTTCGCCAAAAAGTCAAATATCTTCGGCTGGGGAGTCTTTTCAGCCAAGAAAAGTTGCAGATAAGGATTTCTCAACACGGGCTACAAAACTGCTATTTCAGCTCAAAATCCCATGTTGAAGGTGAACTATTTCCTTTAAAGGAAATAGTTCACCTTGAAATTTTTTACCCAACACGATTTGATTATATTTTGTTATACAATTTATTTTTATATTGTCAAAAATGGCCTTCTATCGCGCCGATTCAGGACAGAAGGCCGTAAATGTGTATTGTTTATCAAAACTATATGCATACTTTCTGAGTCAGAGTCCTGACGTCACGCGAATGTAAAAAATGGTTCAGCCAATCAGATTCGAAAGTAGTCGCGTAAAGATAGACTCGCATTGGAGATGTGCCAACCGGCGATTCGCTTGCTAGCACCAGCTGCAAGCTGATTGGCTGATGGTGTAGCCTCTGCCCGGGCTAGAACCAGTACAACATTCTTTCGCCAGCACCGCATTCCTTCGCCAAAAACTCAAATATATTCGGCTGGAGAGTCTTTTCAGTCAATAAAACTTGCAGATAGGGGTTTCCCAACACGGGCTACAAAACTGCTATCTCAGTTTAAAACTAATGTTGAAGGTGAACTATTTCCTTTAAATCAGTCCTCCATGTACACACAAGTGAAATAAGATGAGTTTTACAAACATGGTAAGGGAAGATCATTACGAGACCGACTGTACACGTGTCGTGTTTGGACCTCCACCAAAGTTCGCTGAATTACGGAAGACGGCGCCTCTAAAACGCTGCCATGCCTAACACATTACTAGTTAAACTTATGAGTAAAATGAATACCTATCCATGATTGGTACTGTACAAAACAAATTGTTCCAGTGATGTCATTGAGTTGGAAGCTTTGCCCATCCTTCTACTTACCCCAGCAGCTGCTGGGCATCCTGTCTGCCTTTCAGCCACTGGGGATTTGTGGGGTTACTGTAACCTGACCTGGCATGGGATTGACACAAGTTTTACCCACATGTGGCCAAGGTATGTATTTAAAGGTACCCAAATTGTTAAAATTTTACCTGGAGTGCACCAAAATTGCATGCATAAATTTTGGACTATCGAAGGGGTTTAACCTCAGTTTGACTGGCCTGAGGATGCTTCTCCATCTTACCCTATGTGCTTTTGATTAAGGGATTTTTTTATTATTTTATTTTATTCCCCAGACCAAAATTGTGTAACTTTACAAAACACTCACCACACACGAGGAAGGGCAATGCTTCCACCAGGCGTAACTTCGGTAGGCAAAACTTTGACAGAAAAGAAACGTTTTCCACCAGGCCAGAGAAAACATCTCACAAATCGTGACATAATCAGGTTGGGCCAGATTAGGACCCATTTACGTTTCTCACTTATGAATGAGTGTTGACTAGCTTGGGTCAAGTGGGTGGGTATCTAGTTATTTTTAATGTAGTTGATAAGCCAAATTTTTGTGACAGGTGGCCGTTTTGAAACACTGGCGGGACAAGTGGCCCAACAGTTAACACGTAAGGAGAGGTCCTGTTTGCTTCATACCTTGCCTCAAAGATTCACATAATTTTTTGCCTTGTTTGAGCACTGTTATAGGTCGCGGGCTCGGAAATCTGTCCTGTGGAAGGCTTGGGCTGCATTTAGCAATGCAATATTGAAACTGTTTTGATTTGTGTTGTTTCAGTGACTTCCAGAAACCACCATGGCTATTGCGTCGGCGAAAGGAAAGCTGATGGCTGTGATTGGAGATGAGGTAAGTGACGAGTGTTTGTTGATATATAATGAAAAAACATTCTTAACATTGCTAAACAATATCCTGAACTTTGACTGCAGATGATATGCTTTAACCCGCGAGTCACTGGGGGCTTTTTACCCCCCCCCCCCCGCCCTGAGGAATATTGGGAATATCTCACAAACTAATGCAGGTATCGCCGCCAAATTTTCAGTACCTTTCCGGGCATAATTTTTACACCTTTTGTGCAAAAATGAAGTAATTTCGTTGGGAATTATTTTCTCGAGATATAGTGAATTTAGTGACGTCACTACACACGATTTTGACACAAAAATCAGTTAAACTTTGCCAGGCCGTACAAATGCCACATTTGAAACAAAATGCAATCGAAAAACGCTAAAATGTAGAAAATTGCAAGGGCTACAAACCAGCTATCTCGAAATTTTGGAAATTTTGTTTTTTAACCCCAAAAATTAAATTTAAAAAACTTGAATGCCCACAAAATAATTTTTCAAAGATATTAAAAAAACGGAATATATGTCGGATAACCACATCTGGGCAACTACCATACCAAATTTCAAAATGATATCATATTTTTTGACTGACTTATGGCATATAAAGTTTGGGTAAATCATGACGTCATATTTTGAAATTGCGTTTTTGGCTTTTATTAACCAGATGCAGACAAATAAATGCCAGCACTGTATTTCTGAGATAAAACTGATATAGAAACAATCTTTTTTCATTTAGATTTATAAATTTCAAATTTTGACCTTCAGTGGCCTGAACTTGACCTGAACTTGACACTAACTTCACGTAAATGAAGTCAGGTGGTAAAATGACTATCGCTATCGAATTATCCGCGTAAAACATCCATAAAACGTGCTGCATGACTTTCGTAGATATTTTGTGTATAGTGACCTTTTGTAAACTGACCTTGACCTTGATCGTATAATGACCTTTTGTGAACTGACCTTGACCTTGATGCAATCTCACTTTAGCTCATGTGAGATGTGTATCATACCTTTGACAGCACTTTGGGTGATCATGGGCGCAATCGAAGGCTATGGATGGCAAGTATGGGCCATAAACTCAAATACCTCGATTTTGACGTTTGACTTGACCGTGACACTGACATGTGGCTTTAATTTGACATGTGTAAGTGTGCGTTAGGTTTATCTCATTAGGCGCTTTCGAATACCGCCTTGCGCGTCCCGCTGCGATCATTGGTTCTGAAGATACCCCCACCCACCCCACCCAGTGAGTCGTGTTACAGAAAATACTCCAGTGACTGCCGGGTTAAGTCAGTGATTCTCAAATAGGAGGTAATTACCCCCTACTGGAGTAATGGAGCTTTTGGGCGGGGTTAATGGCGATTGAGCAGCTCAGTGAAAGCATAGCTGATTAGTCAGATGATGGCCCACACTGTACATACATCTATCCCATTCCCTGTTTCACTGTCACCATAATATGAAAACAGGATCAAAAACAATTAATGCTAAACGATGATCAGTTTTGTGTCACGGTGTATGTGTTGTTATACTCTGGAAACTACAAATAGCATAGAACATGGCCCCGCCCCCGTTCTTACGCCTGTGATTTGTTAAGTTTGTTAACTAAACTCGCAAGTCGCAGCTGCTCCTCCGTTGCAACTTCTGGACTTGGGCCTCAGGTACTTTTTAGGACCACGAGCCGCCACTGAGTATTACGTCATCGATGTTTAGACCACGGGGAACCTCTCCGTGTTAAGGCCCAGAGCAACATCACACATGTCTACTTATAATCCTGTCCCTAGATGGCACTAGTAGTACTGTAGTAAACGCCTGACGTTATGCTGTACCGCATAGCTTGGAGCCGATAACTGCTGACTGCGTGTTGGGGGGAAGGGGTACCTAACGATTCATTCTGGTCAGCAAAAAGGGGTAACCAACCATTGACGATGAGATCCACTTCTTTGAAGGATGTTGAACTGAAATATAATACAATAAGTTGATCTTCTCATGATCTGTGCATATTTTCGTACTTCTCAGGATACCTGCGTTGGTTTCCTTCTCGGAGGAATCGGAGAAATGAACAAGTCACGAAAACCGAACTTCATGGTTGTTAACAGAGGTGAGGTGGCCATACAGTGTTTAGCGGTGTATGGCTTTGGCGGTCATAATTCATAAGTTGTATACCAACTTCACCTAACATAGACGACTCATTAATGAGCCTTCACCTTCGCTGTGGATGTTTACCTGGACCAATGTTTGATAAACCAACATTGGCCTTTTTTGATACAATGGGTGTAATCTTCCATTGGAACTTGCATCCCAAAAACGTTTCAAATGTACAACTAGCTTGTTCGGACATTTGTTCGATACAACAACCATTTGCTTATTAATTTTGCAAATGCAAATTTTGACGGGTTTCGAACATTTGGTCAATAAAACAACTGTGTGTGCCCTTATTAATTTTTGCAAAAACATTTTTCTTCAGGATTTTGCTATTCTTCTGTTTATTGTTATAACCGATGCTCATAATCATCATCATCATCATCATCATCATCATCATCATCATCATCATCATCATCATCATCATCATCATCATCATCATCATCATCATCATCATCATCATCATCATCATCATCATCATCATCATCATCATCATCATCATCATCATCATCATCATCATCATCATCATCATCATCATCATCATCATCATCATCATCATCATCATCATCATCATCATCATCATCATCATCATCATCATCATCATTGACAGCAACATCATGATTTACTACAGCAAAACTATGTGTCATGTTTTTCATTTCATTATCGCCTTCCAGCGTCAACAAAATCGTGAACTGAATGACTACTGATAGCATATTTTTGCAGACACGCCCCTCACTGACATCGAGGATAGCTTCAAGAAATTCGTCGAGAGAGACGACATCGACATCATTTTGATCAACCAAATTGTGAGCTATTTGTATTTTGGCCTGTCTTTCTAATGGCGACGATTGGTGAAATGTCTCGTACAGTGACGGTGAACTCAGCACCCTGATGGCCCATACATGTGGTGCCGTTTGTGTGTATGGAATAGGAGTACACTGCCGCCTTCTTTGCTTACATATGTGCTTTCTTATTAAGTATATACTTTAATCTGGACAATATGCGATCGTCATTGTCTGATGCCTCGGCTTAAGCGTATCGACGAATAAACTGCGTTTTACTTGTGTTCCTAGTTTCATGTCGTGATCCCAGTGAATCCCGCCTGACGTGTGGGGCTCCTCGCCGTATCCAGCCGGTTCACCTTACCTGACGCTGACGCGCTGTCACGTGACCCCGCAGATCGCCGAGCAGATTCGTCACGTGATCGACGGCCACAGCAGCGCGCTGCCTGCTGTCCTGGAGATCCCGTCGAAAGATCTTCAGTACGACCCGTCCAAGGACTCCATCCTGCGACGCGCCAAGGTCAGCCATAGCTCTACTGTAACCCAGTCTTATTTCCAGTTATGGTGCTTTTGCGGTATTACAGCGTACTGATGCATGTTGTGATCATCTCGATGTACGGCTCGATTCACGATGTGTTTGGAATGTCTGCTGATATTGACAAAATAGCGTAGAATTAATTTGTCGTGTTGCCGGAGAATTAAATATTAAATCGTATTGCACGGGGTACATGCCTGCAGCCTGACTGTACACTATGGGTCATGCGAGTTATTAATGTATGATTGTAACCATTTGTCATGTCGACAAATGCTTCAGACCTGATTTTTCCCCATCGTGCTATTTTCTCTAAACGGTAGAAGCTACCTGAAAACCACTTATTTTTCTGCTGAATCCATTCAGTTACGTAACAACTAAAAATGTGCCAACTGATGTGTGCTACTTATCGCAAACTTCTTTCTGTCCAATCTTTGATAAGCTCAGTTTGGCCTCAGAACAATAGTAGTTGCTATGTTTAAACAGTGCATCATCACCATCAGTATGTTAGCTCGTGTTGTTTGGTCGCTCTGACGCGGCTTAACGTTTCCAGGGGATGTTCAACGCTGAGGACTTCAGATAAATGTGTGCAGGCTCTCCGCGGTCGACCGTACAATGGGTGTGGATCGGGCGGGACCCAACAGTTCTCCGCTCGGACCGTGTGGATCGGGCGGGACCCAACCGTTCTCCGCTCGGACCGTGTGGACGCCCGTGTGTGCGTGTGTGTGCCCGTGTGTGCATGTGTGTGTCTGTCCTGTCCCGTATCATTCCAGGCTACTTTAATGAGATCTACATCACGATTAGATGGTGTATATGATTGTATATACTGTTGTCTATAGCTTATGTAGTGAGTGGTGTTTGTCTTGTGTGCGAGGCGATGTAGATTGGTGGATTGACGTCGAAATTAACTAGCTAAAGCTGGCGAAAATAGATTTCTGGTTTGAAACGCTGCACGTGCGACGGTGGAAGACTTGGTAGGCGATGTGTCGGGATATATGTTATACGTATACCAACGGTGTGAGACCTGCGATGTAATGTGTCTGGGTAAATATATAGCGCTGACAGGGAAATATATCAAAGTGTTGACGCCGCATTTCTTGGCTGTGAACTGAACATGCTGATAATTTCGGTTAATCACAACGAATAGATACACTTAACAGTCAACACTGAAGTTACCCAACAATTGTGAAATTGTGGGTTTATTCGTCGTGATAATTACCTCATCTCCCATTTGAGATGGGAATATATCGTAGACCAAAAAGTTATGCCCAGATCGCATCGTTTTCCCTGATGAAAGACACATTGTGTTCAAAGCATGTATTTATTGTTGAATCACCGTGTACTTCGCATTACACTATATAATGCGCTACCATTGCTGGTTGCATTCATACTGGTTGCGCACCATTTAGCTCGCGTTGCGCTGTCTTTAAATATCGCAACCGGCCGTTGGTGTTATCAACTCGACAGATCTCCTACTTCCAGCATTGAAGTGACGTAAATAAGGACGAACAACACATATGCAGGTGGCTACGGCTAGGCATTGGACGTTCAATGCACCGTGCAAACGTGAGCAAGAGCATGTCTAGAAGCGGTGGTCCACAATTCGGTCACGCGTCCATAAACCCTGTGAGCCGAGTGTACACGACAGTCGACTATTCTAGTGAAGATTTCGCCAGCATTTCGACCGTTGCTGCGATTTGATCGCAGGTCAGATTGGCATGACACTCGGTCTAAATGATTACAAACCGCGCGATTCAACGAAGCGTACGCCATACCGGGCGCGGAAGCGGCTCTCTGCCAGTATCTCGTAATATCACATACTTCACTCGCCCGTAACTGCATGCCCCTTTCTGCCACATCTTCCGAATATCGGTTCAGCATGTATGCACGGGTATTCACTTTGCGCCCGGGCCCTACATGTGGACTCTCGTCAGCGAGTACAGCCACGGGGACGGCGCCGCGCCGCCACTTCGCGTCGATCCGCTTGGCGGCGCCACCGTCGCGCCGTCAGATGTCGCTGCAGTCCCCGCGGGGACATCGAACGGTTCTATGTTCTTCAGACGCTCCTGCAGTGCGTTCCTCACGCGGTCGAAGTCGTACTGGAACTCTGGAGTGGTTTCTATCGTAGAAGCTTCTGTAGCCGGCTTCTTTGTGGTCTTCTTTCCTCCCGGGATAGCGTTCTTGCCTGGATCACCGACCTTTGGTCTACGCCTCAGCGATCGGCCGGAGCCCTGCGAACTTCTGGACGGCACTGTGGAGCGCTCGGTCGCCTCTGCCTCATCCTCGTCCAGAACTCCGTAGCTTTCGGTGGTGGAGGGAAGCCGGCTGTCTTTAGTGGGGGGTGCAGGCTCGTTGGAGAGGGGTAGCAGGTTCATGGGAGGCAGGCGCGGCGCCGCGGTGGTGGGCGGCACGGGACTGTATTCGTCCACCGCTGGGAGAGCGAAGGCCCCTAGAATGCTGTTCGGCAGTTCCGGAGATGATGGGGGAGGCAGGAGGAAGGAAGTGTCTGTGACGCCCGATTGTGGAGGCTTCTCTGCCAGGTAGTTCGAACCACTGTCTGGTTGGCCGGTCGTGTCATCTGTTCCCTCCTCGGGCAGGTAGGATCCCCTTGACGAGGATGAAGAGCTGACGTTGGGTGTCTTCTCCGGTAGATAGCTACCTCTGGTAGAGGTAGAAAGTGCATTAGGTCCCCCTGTCGGGAGGTAGCTACCACGCTCACGGGGGGACGAAGTGTCCTTGGTTTTCTTCTGTGGCGAGGGAGCGGTCTTCTTTGCTGCCGAAGCACCGTCGTTGGACCCATCAAGGGGCAGATATCCTCCTCTCTCTAAGGAAGAAGTTCCCTCTCCCGACCCCTCGTGGGGCAGGTATCCGTCTTTCTCACCAGCCTTGCCGCTAGGCTTCTGCGCGGACTCCGGCAAATATCCCTGTGTCCTGAGCCGAGAGCCGTACGCCTGGTTCTTCTTCTGATTCTCATCTCCTTTCTTCCGGGACAGGATTTTCTGACGGCTGCTGGAGGCGTCAGGAGACTTGGTCGTCCTCTCCGCAGGGGATTCGCTTGTCTCGGTCGTCGGTCGCTCGCTTATCCCTGCTTCCTTTGCCACGAACGTGGGCACCTCCACGAAGAGGGTATTCGGCAATAGGGCGTTACCGACTCGGATGTTTGATGCCGTTTTGCCGACGGTGTTCTTGTCACTCCATTTGCCCGTTGTACTGTCAGGCTTCACAGTCTTCACTCGTGCCTGGGACGGGCTACCAAGCTGGCCATCAGGAACTGCATCAATGCGGGCTACAGGGTCAGTGCTGCCGTCTATCGTCGCGGCAGTGCTGCCACCTACCATCCTTGCGGCGACGTTAACGAAAGGACTAGTGTGAAACGGCTCGTCCGAACCGATCCGGCTGTTGAGAGAATAGAAGTCCAGCGAGGAGTCACAGTCCACGTTCGCTCTCCAGTCGCACACGAACACCTGAAGGCAGATACGTCATAGTGTCAGACATTATATATTGCCATTTTACTCAGCAGAGGCCAGAACTGTGGAATCGAAGACGGAAGTGGTCGGGATCGGAGTCAAAGATTTTGACTGTAGTCAAAGTTGGAGTCGGGCTCTTTAACCCAGTTGGAGTTTGAGTTAAAAAAAACTCATTGGCATCTGCAGCTCCGATACGTGACTGCAGGTATTCAAAATAAGTCGAAGATTTTCGCCCGATGCCCGAGTCAAAGTCAGATTCAGAATATCTTAAAACCCAGATCGGACAACCAGCTAGTTCCTTCATCGAATTAATGAATGTAAGATGACAATTCAATGGAAAAAGAGGCCATGAGACTCATTTAGAGCAATGCGTAATAAGTGTGTATGCACAAATATTACGCATCACATGCGTATGAACACATTCATGTGGATGCAAGGAGTTGATTTGTACGTAGCACACGGTGCGATTACCCTCCTAGCCAATGGAGAAAGACAATTAATGATAGCAATGGCTCGCTACGTTATATCTTATAGACCTATGATGATAGAGGCGATCTATATGCAATACTCACCACCAAGCTATGTTTAAGCTCTAAAACTTGGGCGCCAAGTGACCGCACACAGTCGGTGCGCGCTAAAACCCTAATCATGATCATCATCAAGCTCTTAAACTGGCGTGGGCTGAACTTTATGATAAATGTTTCGGTTCAGTGAGAAAACGCGCTGATAGCGGAGCACCATTCTTACATAGACGGTATCGAATAATGCATTTATTAATATAACTGTTATTATATGAATGAGTGTAAATGTCAATGTAAATAATGTTATCTTACTTGATGTTATCTCATTAATTTCCGTTTCTTTTTGAAAAATAAAGGAGTGTCATGCGGTGAATAGCAATCGACGCCATATGCAATGTTCTTATTTGTCTCAAGACCGCTTAGTATCCAGGATCCAGACATTCTGTACCCACCTTCTGATTGAAGCTCGTGCCTCCCGGGCAGATAAAGGAGTGCATGACGTTGGCGTGGCAGACGTGGAAAATCTGAAACATACAACCCCGGCCGTTATTCTACCTCCCGCTATCTCCGATTCCCGTCATTTCGGAACGTCGCCAATCACCGGGAGACGGTAATCATGGCGCTGTTTACACGCGTATTTACAGTGTGATAAACCTCTGAATCGTGACGCTGTCGGCGCGCTTACGGCTATTCGAAGGACAAAGCACCCTCATCCCTGATAGAGCAGCCGCTTGATAGCTTCACTGATGTCACGGCCGACAGGTCATTTAGCGAGCTCGCGCTGGGTGTACCCCGGGTGAGGGGGCGAGGGGTACGCCACCCGGGAGTTACAGTCAAACCGAGGGATATGACGACCTGTGAAGCGGCTTAAAGTGACTAAACGAGTAGAAATGTTTATGATGTTTGAAAACATGCGACAACCGTCTGCAAACTGTTGATGCTGATCACAGCAGTGTAGGTATGTGTTTTTTTTTGTACTAAGGGTTTTCTGAAATGCAGGAATCTGTATTTGTATTTGTATCTGTATTTGTATTTGTATTTATATTTATATTTATATTCATATTTATATTTATATTTATATTTATATTTATAATTATATTTCGATTTCGATTTCGATTTCGATTTCGATTTCGATTTCGATTTGTATTTATTGAACAAACCACCCCAGGCACAGGGCCCACTTACGGGTGAATTCATACAACAGTAAATTAAAATATTCATAAATTACATGAGTGCACATGGTACAATAAGAGAGAACACAAAACTATACTGTATAGTACAAGCAGCAACATACAATAAATCGGCGTTTCTGCTTTGAAACTCGTACGTAAGATAAAGTATGGTAGTAGTGTGATCTAAAGCCCTTTGGGATTTGACCTGCACGGTCTTTGGACGCTTCAGATTAGAAGTTTAAAGAACTTCTAATGCATGCTGCGAAGAATAATCAACATGGGGTGTTTATCTTTCAATCGAAGTCCTTGGAGGACCGCTGGTCCGAGGGATTTCGAAAACAAATATGCATGCTGATTTTCGTAAAATTAAAGTCAATGTTTCACCTTTGTATTGGTTTTGATCTGAGATAGTCATTATCGTTGGCCGTTATTGAAATGTCTAAATGTCTAAACCCATTTTTCCAAAAACGTATCCGTTTTTAAGCAATTAAATTTCGAATTTGCAAAATGGAGTCTATGATAATGCCGCCGCTGATTCGCTGACGGCCACTTCAAGATTGTTGGTCCTGGGAGTCCCACGACCTGTATTTCTCGAACCTTGGCTGGATTACCCGCTGCGGCGTGTTTGCGATCATCAACCAAGTTAAGGAGGAAATTGTCACCGGCTAGTACTTAGGGAGACATAAGTCAGTCCAAAATATAAATATTGCCGTGCAATTTTGTTTGGGCATCGTCCATACTTGGTTCTCCAATATATCTTCCGGTTTTTCAATATGTTTGAAAAGTTTTATTTTTTGGAATACAAAAAATAAAATTCATCACAAAATCATATTTTTCAAACATATTAAAAAACCGGAAGATATATCCCGCGCGGCGCTGAGGGGAAGGGTAAATTTTACCCCCCACCCCTTCTGGATTTTCTCAATAACTTGAAAACTATGATATATATATATCGAACTGAAACTTTCGGTTCCTTATGCTGCATCAATTATACGTCTTCTGTCAAAATTGTATTGAAATTGGTGAAGTACTTTGGGAGATAATGACGTTTTAGTGACGTCGTGTCATGCCATTTTTGGTGGAAAAACGTTAAATGTTTCTAAACACGTAGAAAATAGAGTTTTGATAAAACTCAGAAATCCAAAAAAACGTCAAAAAAAGAAATAACATTTTCTTCCAAATGGCTATCTCGGATTTGTGAAATTTGGGGTTTTTGACCCCAAAAATCCCAAAACTGATTTTTCGGAAGAATTTCCACACAAGTTTTTTTAAGATACTGAAAACCGGAGGATATATTAGAGAACCAAGTATGGACGATACCCAAACAAAATTTCAAAGCAATATCTTTATTTTTGACTGACTCATGGCTCCCAAGGTATAAGTAACTCATGACGTCATTCTTTTAATTACGTTTATTGGCTTTTAGGGCACAATTACGTTTTTTTGCTTTTAGTGACCAGATATAGACAAATGAATGCCACCGCTGTATTTCTGAGACAAACTGGTCTAGAAACATGCCTTTTTTATTTAGATTAATCAAGTTCAAATTTCTAAGATTATTTTTAGATATATTTAGATTATCTTCATTTTTAAGATTAAAAAAACTGAATGTATATTAGAAAAGCGAATATGCACGATGCTCAAACTAAATTTCAAAGCAATATCTTTATTTTTCACTGGCTTAGGGCTCTCTAAGAATAAGTAACCCATGACGTCATTTTTTTAATTGCGTTTTTTGGCTTTTACTGATCAGATACAGACAAATAAATGCCGCCACTGTATTTCTAAGACAAAACTAGTCTAGAAACATGCAATGTTTATTTAGATTAATCAATTTCAAATTGTGTCCTTCTTATGACCTCACCTTGACCTGAGGGCCATTATATGGTGTCAGGCTGTCAAAATGGCTGCTTCCATCGAATTATACGTGTAAAATAACCCATACAACAAGTGTCGCATGGCTTTCGTAGACCTGTGCCCTTTTGTGACCTGACCTTGACCTTGATATTTGCTTACAATTTCACTTTTACTTATGCGGGAGATACATTATACATTTTGGAGCACTTTGGGAGATAATAGTTGCAATATAAGGCTTTGAATGGAAAGTATAGCCAATAAACCCAAATACTTAAATTTTGTCACTTGACCTGACCGTGACCTGACATGTGACCTTATTTGAAGAATTTCGGGCATGCGGTAGATTCTTCTCACTGAGAGCTTTCGATCGCCGCCTTGTGCATCTCGCTGCGGTTATTGGTTCGGAAGATACGAGGGGGTAACATTTACCACCAAAAATGGCATGACATGACGTAATTAAAGCGTCATTATCTCCCAAAACACTGCATCAATGTCATTTAAATTTGGTAAGAAGACGTAGAATTGATGCAGCATAAGGTACTGAAAGTTTCACGTTCATGGTGTTCAAGTTATTGAGAAAATCCGTGAGGGGGCAGATTCGTACTTGATGCTTGATGTGATGTGATGTGATGTGACTGGTGATGTCAAGCGGCGGTTGACCGGAAAGGGTGCCCAGTCCAGCCCAGCGATAATAGGGCCGGGTCGGCCGGTCGGCGGGCGCGCGAGTCGCCGACCCAGCGCGGCGGGTCGACGACTGGCGCGTCTGGCTGACGGCGGCGGCGGGACGAACCGCCTAAGGCGAGGCGGCGCAGGCGGGGGCCTAAGGCATTGACTATCCCTAACTAACACTAACACCTGAGTGATTGTGATTGTACATATTGAAAAAAGTTTTGGGGGAAAAGGTAGTCTCTGTCACGTGCTGCTTGTGACCACTTTTGCTTTCTCGTATATGCTATTCTTCTCACCTAAGTATCTAACCAATTTCCCTGCCTTCCCCGGAGCCCCCTGCCTGATATTTCTCGTTTTGCTTTTTTCAGTTGATTTCCATTTCATAGCAGGGAGTGCCGCAACTTTACACTTGTATGTTGTGGCTGGTGTTAACGTATGGTTCTGTGAGTCGGGATTGAAGGCAGTGGCGACGGATCATATTTTCGGATGGGGGTGGGCAAAACAACCCAGGGGCCCCTCGGCCAAAGGGCCCCTCCCACGGCCAAAGCCCCCCCCCCAAAAAAAATGGTATATCCTCGGATTTAGGCCACTATATTTTGCAGGGTCCCTAAATGGTCGCAAACAAACGTCGGACAGGCCCATGTTGAAGTCCCAGGCCTTCCGAGAGCTCCCTCAGGTCTACCGAGCAGTGTCAGAAAAGCGGTTCCACGATCTAAGTTCGCGTAACAAATTTTACGCCAGCGGCGGAACACATTTTGTAATGCGTATACCAGTAATTTTTGCGTAATTTATGATACGCGTTTCTACACAGCCTATTTTCATATATGCCAATATGTGCATATATTATGATGTGGAAACTTGATGAATCGTCAGTCGTATTTCCTGTACAGACATGGTCTTGGCGTCAGTCGTGAGTCGGGGACCGAGACTCCCGGGTCATATGTTAAAAAGGTACCTTGTATCGTTGCGTATGCGTATATGGGAAACTGGACTCAAGTCTCAGTCTAAAGTACTGCCGTCTTTTGCATAACGTGTTTTAGTGTCCAAGGGATATCCATGGCCACGATGACGATGATATCGGTGGCAGGGTTGTAACCTGAATACGCAAACCTTTTTGGGAGGTTTTACAAAGTTTTTGGTTTAATTTTTGGAACGTACCAGTTTTCCTTCCCTAAATCACAGCAGAAATTTCGGATGTTAGGAATTTAGAGGTTCCGCGTTACGAAAAATTTGAGAATTTGTGTTGCATCACTGTCACGTTCCGGCCATTGTTCGGAAAGTCAAGTCTCAGTCTATTTTTTATGCTCGTCAGCCATTCGCACCCGCAGACTAAAGAAATTACAGTCAAAGTTTTCACGGAACAAAACTTTCAAGTTCAGAAAAATGGAGAAGCGAGCCACTTTTTCTGACACTGCTACCGAGGGTCCCCTCAGGCCGACTGAGGGCCTTCTGTCGGCCCTAGAGGGCCCCTCAGGCTGGCTGGGGACACATCAAGGCCCTGGGTCATTGTTTCGGTCAAAAAGAAAAATCGAACCAACTTCGAACCAACTTTGAAAAAAAGTTGAAAAAAATCGTTGGGAGGCCCCTCTTTGAAAAAAAGTTCAAAGTCAAAGTTGGGAGGTCCCTCTTACAAATGCATTGGGGGAATCATATGTTTCTCCCCCAACTTCTTGAGTGGGGGGGTGGGCAGCTGCCCCCCTTATCCTCCGCCCCTGATTGAGGGAGGGGGCACTTCTGGTCACCTGATCATGGACGGCGGTGTATTAAAGGGATGTTACACATTTTCATTCGTTTTGAACTGAGATAGCCATTATCTTTGGCCGTTATTGAAATGTCTAAATTATTAAGGTCATTTTCCCAAAAACTTATCCGTTTTTAAGCAATTGAATTTCTAATTTGCAAAATGGGGTCTATGTTAGTGCCGCCGCTGATTGGCTGACAGCCACTTCAAGATTGTTGGTTCTGGAAGTCAGATGACCTGTATTTCTCAAACCTTGGCGAGTACGATGTAAACAACGGCCAACGCGATAGGTTGCGGTCCAAGTTGAAGTTGTTCGCGTTGTTCGAAGTCTCAGTTATGGATTGATTGTTTTTGTTTATGTAAATAATGAACTATCGCAATGCCTCGCACTCGTCATTGTGTTATGTGCGGGAGAAGACACAGTTCCACGATGTTTGTATTTAAGTCGCCAGAATTGTCTGAAACGATTGTGCCATATCATAATAGCGTAAAGGTTTTCTATATAGCTCTCTATAGCTCAATAATGACGTAATCATCCAAAAAAATAACGAATTTGTATAAAGTTAAGTGACTTTCGAGAGAGATAAAAAATATCACCATAGTTTTCAGCAGCACTTACTTCATATTTTCGGCTACAACCAGCGTATATTTGACACCTTTCAGAAAGGTGAAACATTCCCTTTTAAAAAAAAATAGCCCCCATGTTCGAGGAGGCCCCTTCTCAAATGGAGACCCCCTCAAGTAGCGGCCCTCCTGAGGCTTGCATCCCCAATGTCATTTCCACAATTACACCCATGGCACTTACTTCATATTTCCGACTGCAACTGGCGTATATTTGACAACTTTCAGAAAGGTGAAACATTCCCTTTAGCTCATCAGTGTTCGTAATTGCAGAAAGGCGCGCCGGATCCCAAAATGGACCCCGGGGATCGGTTCACTTGGACCTGGGTTCCGTCTTCACTGTAATCATGGATCTATTTCAAAACATTGTTGAGGGATCAATAGAGATGTAAGATCGTCTGTAGTTCTTTTTTTTGTCAAGAGATACAGTAGGATCAGAGTCTCGTAGATCGCCGCGCCGCCAACTCTCACCTGACATTGGGTCTCCATGTCAGCATAGTAGCCCGGTCCTACCAGGTCGCAGGAGAATGACGTCTTTGGCACAGAGTTGTAGATCGCCAGCGGCTCTGACATCAGAGATACACAGTCAGGTCACTAGGCACAGGGTCAGGTCACCGGACAGGGGAGCTTTGGACAAGTGGGAGCTCTGGCGTTCGACAGGTCACGGTTGAGTAAATGTTCCAGTAACAAAAAAACACTTTCATTTTAATTCAGACAACTACTAAGCATGACAAATCGTGGCAGCAAATGCCAACATACTAAAGCCAATCAACTTTGTTGGAAACTCGTCTCTCGGCGGCTGCCATGCTGCCGTCCTGCCGTCATACGCCACCCGAGCCGGCAGCGAGGGACAGAGGCGCACTGCCGTCCTGCCGCCATACGCCACCCGAGCCGGCAGCCGGCAGCGAGGGACAGAGGCGCACTGCCGTCCTGCCGCCATACGCCACCCGAGCTGGCAGCCGGCAGCGAGGGACAGAGGCGCACTGCCGTCCTGCCGCCATACGCCACCCGAGCCGGCAGCGAGGGGTAGAGACGCACTGCCGTCCTGCCGCCATACGCCACCCGAGCCGGCAGCCGGCAGCGAGGGACAGAGGCGCACTGCCGTCCTGCCGCCATACGCCACCCGAGCCGGCAGCCGGCAGCGAGGGACAGAGGCGCACTGCCGTCCTGCCGCCATACACCACCCGAGCCGGCAGCCGGCAGCGAGGGACAGAGGCGCACTGCCGTCCTGCCGCCATACGCCACCCGAGCCGGCAGCCGGCAGCGAGGGACAGAGGCGCACTGCCGTCCTGCCGCCATACACCACCCGAGCCGGCAGCCGGCAGCGAGGGACAGAGGCGCACTGCCGTCCTGCCGCCATACGCCACCCGAGCCGGCAGCCGGCAGCGAGGGACAGAGGCGCACTGCCGTCCTGCCGCCATACACCACCCGAGCCGGCAGCCGGCAGCGAGGGACAGAGGCGCACTGCCGTCCTGCCGCCATACGCCACCCGAGCCGGCAGCCGGCAGCGAGGGACAGAGGCGCACTGCCGTCCTGCCGCCATACACCACCCGAGCCGGCAGCCGGCAGCGAGGGACAGAGGCGCACTGCCGTCCTGCCGCCATACACCACCCGAGCCGGCAGCCGGCAGCGAGGGACAGAGGCGCACTGCCGTCCTGCCGCCATACGCCACCCGAGCCGGCAGCCGGCAGCGACTCACTGCCGTCCTGCCGCCATACGCCACCCGAGCCGGCAGCCGGCAGCGACTCACTGCCGTCCTGCCGCCATACGCCACCCGAGCCGGCAGCCGGCAGCGACTCACTGCCGTCCTGCCGCCATACGCCACCCGAGCCGGCAGCCGGCAGCGACTCACTGCCGTCAAGGCCGCGACCCGTGGCCTCTGTCACTGCACCCACAGCTAACGGTGCCGGCTGGGGCTACAACTCATCGGCGCTGACACCGTCTACCACCGGCCGGAAAACAGACGCCTGGTCCCATGTTTTTGTACGGACGCTGAGCGCCGTGTTGACGAGGGTATTGTGTTGTTATGCGCAGAAAATCGCCGCAATTAGCCCCAGCCTGCACACGGCCCTTTCGCACCTCAGGCATGCATCAGAGCGATGGGAAACAAAACAGGAACTGGCTGATGGACAGGCTTGTCTCTCTGGCTTCGGAGTGTTGTTTGGTTGCATTGTTGTCTTGCAGTTCCGTTTATGGCGTGTGGTTTGTCGATAGAGCTTTGCTCGGAAAACGTCTAGTACGCTTTGAAAGCACAGTCAATTAATTAAGTGTGATAGTAAGAATACACGTCCAGCTTTTACTTTCACCCCAACATGTTATAGCAACAAATACTCGATCATTTCTGATCATATTAAAAACCTACCGCGCCGCATTTTACATCTCATCATTTTGCAATATTATAAAGAATATACACAGGTAGTTAACAGGTAACAAAACAGTAGCAACCAAATGGCTATCTCCAATGGGTAATCGATCGTATTCCTTTACCATTTATAATAATGCGATTAGGTACTCAATGTTCTACTGGAATCCATCATCTATTTCTCCAATCTAAGCCTGGAGACGGAGGATGCTCCTTCACAGCATTAGCAGTGACACCAAAAACCGCGGGGCACTGTCCGCTTGCTGCAGATTTGGAATCAACCTCCCAAGTCACGTCCTCCCTCCTCTCCGCGTTTGACCCGGCCATAACCCACATACCTATTCAAATCGAACCGGCCGCCAGTTGTCTATTAGTCAGACCCTGTTTGCATGTATGTACATACATACGCCCATCTACCTCATTCGGCCATGGGCAAACCAGAAGAACGGCCTTTAAATCATGCTGATTACCTATGCAAATGTCCCCTTTGACTGAGCGGGGAAGTCACGTGGCGGCCTGCCCATGTTGACGTGAAGGACTCGGGAATAATAGTGATGCGAAGCTCACTGCCATTGGAAGGTACGAACAGTGACACCGACTAGCGTGCCTGTCAGTTGATGCCATTGGAAGGTACGAACAGTGACACCGACTAGCGTGCCTGTCGGTTGATGCCATTGGAAGGTACGAACAGTGACACCGACTAGCGTGCCTGTCAGTCACTGCCATTGGACGGTACGAACAGTGACACCGACTAGCGTGCCTGTCGGTTGATGCCATTGGAAGGTACGAACAGTGACACCGACTAGCGACACCGAAGGTACGAACAGTGACACCGACACCGAACAGTGACACCGACTAGCGTGCCTGTCGGTTGATGCCATTGGAAGGTACGAACAGTGACACCGACTAGCGACACCGAAGGTACGAACAGTGACACCGACACCGAACAGTGACACCGACTAGCGTGCCTGTCGGTTGATGCCATTGGAAGGTACGAACAGTGACACCGACTAGCGACACCGAAGGTACGAACAGTGACACCGACACCGAACAGTGACACCGACTAGCGTGCCTGTCGGTTGATGCCATTGGAAGGTACGAACAGTGACACCGACTAGCGACACCGAAGGTACGAACAGTGACACCGACACCGAACAGTGACACCGACTAGCGTGCCTGTCGGTTGATGCCATTGGATTGTACGAACAGTGACACCGACTAGCGACACCGAAGGTACGAACAGTGACACCGACACCGAACAGTGACACCGACTAGCGTGCCTGTCGGTTGATGCCATTGGAAGGTACGAACAGTGACACCGACTAGCGACACCGAAGGTACGAACAGTGACACCGACACCGAACAGTGACACCGACTAGCGTGCCTGTCGGTTGATGCCATTGGAAGGTACGAACAGTGACACCGACTAGCGACACCGAAGGTACGAACAGTGACACCGACACCGAACAGTGACACCGACTAGCGTGCCTGTCGGTTGATGCCATTGGAAGGTACGAACAGTGACACCGACTAGCGTGCCTGTCGGTTGATGCCATTGGAAGGTACGAACAGTGACACCGACTAGCGTGCCTGTCGGTTGATGCAACGGTGCAAACATTGCAGAGGACCGGGTGACCTTAGCGGATCAGCATTCGTACACGGAGATGACCACTGAAGCTGTGTTTGCGCAGAAGCTTAGCACATCGCGTCCCTCCAATAATACTGAGATCGGGCGGGGACCCGGTGAGGGGGTGGTGGACTCTGGCAAGTGGCCGTGACCGAGAGAAGCTGAGGTCGAGAGGTCTGATGTCACTGCCCCCCCCCCCCACACACACACACAGACACACACACAGACACAGACACAGACACAGACACAGACACAGACACAGACACAGACACAGACACAGACACAGACACATACACAGACACAGACACAGACACAGACACAGACACAGACACAGACACAGACACAGACACAGACACAAACACAGACACAGACACAGACACAGACACAGACACAGACACAGACACAGACACACACACACACACACACAGGTCAGCTACGGCTACACAGTTACTGACACTCATTAAATAATACGGAGTCTTTCACATGCATGAACCGTTTGGAGAACAGGTGCTTGGCAGTTTCGCAAACACTACGTTTCGCCGTGTCAGTCAGGTTGGAGATGGGGGTCAGACTCCGAACTCATCGACCGGCCCAGCAGGATGAGCTGGCTCAGAGATCGGGACAGGTCAAGGTCGTTCCACTCCCACCCCCCCCCCCCCCTACCATCCTCCCGAGACACCCTCCACCCTCCGGGAATGCCCGGTGAGTCTGCATTAGGCATATGACTGCGGCAGACGCAGCAATGTTAAGTTCCGCACCGAAGTGTGATGAGTAGTAACGAAATCATACAAAAAGCAACGAACCAAAACATACGAAATCTGATCAGGACATTTGTGAAATTTAGTTGAACTTCTACTTTTAAAAAAAAATCGCACCAAATCCTAGCCGTCTTGGATCGGCCAGTGCCCGCCTGATGCACATTGGAGCCACTGTCTCGCCAGATGCCATCCATTGCGTAACATTAACGGCTCAGCTACTTTGATGCGGGGTGCTAAAAGGCGTATCGCCATTGAGCTCTGACAGGCTAATAAGCCCCATTGGAATTTATCAATACGTGGACCCCATAGGCCATCACCTTCCACAGCCCAGCATATTAGGAATGGATAATAAGGCGTGGTTTTTATGATCGCCTATTTCTGAGACGTGCTCATTATGATACCGTAATGCCGGGTGTCATCATCGTAATCCAGGTCCTATGAATACTTCAAACACCAGCCAAGGACAGTACATGTCTGGATGACCCGTCAGTTTCGCGTAGACATCCCGCTGGGTTACACAGGCAGACAAGGAGAACTTCAGTCATGCGAATTTTAGAGCCCGGTGACTGCTTTACGCATATAGGTATTTGCTCCTCTCTCCATACTAAATAGGTATAACCACCTGGTGAAACCGTCTACTTCTGTAAGTGGAGCACGCGGATTTCTGATGAAAAGGAACACATCATGTGCTCACTGCTTGCGAAACCAAACTCGGCTACGCGTGGTGGATTCTTACGAAAACGATTCTGACCGGCATGCGTTGGAAAGAACCATCCGAACCATTCCGAACCAGAACCATCCGACGGTCGTCCTCTCCTCGAGGCGATGACGACACCTGGCCACTCATATACACATCCCTCAGCCCAGGGCCCTGCAGGCGTCACCTGCCCCGCTCGTCTCTTTCCACCTGGAAGTGTCGCCGGCGCCGCCAGTAGGACGAATTAGAACGGAGACACGCCCACGGCGACGGTGGCGCTAACTGGCGGCCAGGTGCAACAACTCACCTTCGCTCAGCTGACGCTTCACCTGGAAACAGGAGAACGGAGGTCAGAGGTCGGTAAATGACGTAGTGGATTCTGACGCGCCGGTGGTGATGCGGCACTCAGACAGTAGGTGCAGACGGAGACACGATCAAACATTGACGAATTTAATTAGACTCATCTGCGCCTGATACAAATAGCTTAGAGTCGAGTAAGATGTGTGACAAATGAGGTCCATCTCGCGATCAATGGGTGCGTGCGAGAATAGGTTAAGTTCGTCACGATGAATTAAACGCACCCTAATCTACTGATCAACTCCCGGGAGTACGTGAACACCTGTCAAAATTGAAAGCCGTTCAATCATTATGATAATCTGACGTCCGTTGCATGCTGTCCGACTAATGCGTGTTAAATGGTGAGCGCTCAGACCCCCGATAATAATCGCCTCAGGGAAAATATGCCATTTTACCGTTGCCTAGCCTTATAATATGCATCTGCTGTAGAGATGTACGTGGTCCCGATACATTTAAACATGGTGTTATCTTTTCTACACCCTTAGGGAAGTTTTGCTTCGAAGTTTAAGATAAGCAATTAAGGAAGTTTGTGTTCGAGGTTCAAGACAGGTAGGTGTTCTAATGTTTTAAGTGTGTAGTTGTCACGATCATGACTCAGCCATTTGGTTTAGCTGTTTATTCGTCACGAATACGTTACATGGTTCACATTGAAGTGAAATATTGGAAACTAGCGAGCACGCAAAACCTGTGTGAGCGCCTTGAACTCTCAAGTTTCAGTTAGTATTCACCGATAGTTGTATTGGTTACTCATTGTTGGACAATATACCATGACTTAACTCAACTCCGTTACGTTTACATTGCACTAACACAAGTTACATAATTATCAATCGATTCATTAGTAAGCTACGACGAAGCAATTCTAGCAAATATGTCACATAAACCAGCGACAAAGAGTCATTATTGCATGCTTGGTCATTATTTCACTAAATTAAATCTAACAACGCTTAACGTCGTCTTATATGTAATGCTCCCCGGGCTTGTATCTCTGGCGATGCCCACAACTGATTTCCTCATCCAATATGCATATCTGAGTCCAACTAATAGCGGCTTCACGTGTCGAAGAGGGACCGTTGCGCTGAGCGGGGTGTGCGGATGTCACGTTAGGTTCGCCGCATAGGCTGCTGCATGCTGTGTAACCGGCGGTGGTAGAGAGGCGACGTGCGGAGCCTGGCTGACCTCTCAAGGTCGCAGGTTCGTCATTAGACCATCAGAGCTGGCCGATCACCGGCACGGCAGCTCCGTCAACAGAGCCAAGCGTCGGCTCAAACGTGACCCTGTGTCCGACCGAGCAGCTGGCATCGGCAGACTGCGTGGTGTGGGCTGAGCGTAAATGTTGAGGTGTTTGGTTGAGGTGTTTGGTTTGGGACGAGGGGCCACTCGCACACAAGGCCGGTAATGTAATCAGTAGGGTAAACAATCAAGCAGACTTGTGCTCGATTCTAGCAGAACCGGCTTCGGAGTTTAATTCGCTTTGATTTGAAATTATTTCGGAAGCAGCTCTTGATATTATATATATATATATATATATATATATATATATATATATATATATATATATATATATATATATATATATATATATACATATATATATATATATATATATATATATATATATATATATATATATATTGCAGAGGCATTGCAGAGTATTTTTACTTACTTTCGAAACGGTGGATAATGATGATGATTCATGAGACATTACCGAAAATTTTCGTAGTTCATAAGCCCCACAACTTGTATGTGGTTGGCCCAATATCGAGTAACAAATATAGGAATCTATCTTACAAAACATAGTCGCGTGTGACATAGCAAAATACATGAAAAGGCACCTAAATATCTTTTACTAACTGCGCTTATCTGCAACGTGATATTTCCCCGCAGATAAATGAATCAATGGGTTATAAACTCCCATTGCTCAGGCCATTGTGGATTAAACAATGCGAGTGGCTTGCTAAGCTTCTTGAATGGTGTATCGCTGACAGTACCCCTAAACAGCGACATGGGTACATCGTTACCATGTCAGGCTGTTAGTTTGTTGTCAGGATGGAGTTGTGTAATGGTTGAGGACGGTGGAATGGATGACAGGATGGAGTTGTGTAATGGTTGAGGACGGTGGAATGGATGGCAGGATGGAGTTGTGTAATGGTTGATGACGGTGGAATGGTGTTGTGTAATGGTTGATGACGGTGGAATGGTGTTGTGGAATGGTTGAGGACGGTGGAATGGATGACAGGATGGAGTTGTGTAATGGTTGAGGACGGTGGAATGGATGGCAGGATGGAGTTGTGTAATGGTTGATGACGGTGGAATGGTGTTGTGTAATGGTTGATGACGGTGGAATGGATGGCAGGATGGAGTTGTGTAATGGTTGATGACGGTGGAATGGTGTTGTGTAATGGTTGATGACGGTGGAATGGTGTTGTGGAATGGTTGAGGACGTTGGAATGGATGACAGGATGGAGTTGTGTAATGGTTGAGGACGGTGGAATGGAGTTGTGTAATGGTTGATGACGGTGGAATGGATGTCAGGATGGTGTTGTGTAATGGTTGAGGACGGTGGGATGGTTGTCAGGATGGAGTTGTGTAATGGTTGAGGACGGTGGAATGGAGTTGTGTAATGGTTGAGGACGGTGGAATGGTGTTGTGTAATGGTTGAGGACGGTGGAATGGATGACAGGATGGTGTTGTGTAATGGTTGATGACGGTGGAATGGATGACAGGATGGAGTTGTGTAATGGTTGATGACGGTGGAATGGTGTTGTGTAATGGTTGATGACGGTGGAATGGTGTTGTGTAATGGTTGATGACGGTGGAATGGTGTTGTGTAATGGTTGATGACGGTGGAATGGTGTTGTGTAATGGTTGATGACGGTGTAATGGATGACAGGATGGAGTTGTGTAATGGTTGATGACGGTGGAATGGATGACGTGTTGTGTAATGGTTGATGACGGTGGAATGGAGTTGTGTAATGGTTGATGACGGTGGAATGGTGTTGTGTAATGGTTGATGACGGTGGAATGGTGTTGTGTAATGGTTGATGACGGTGGAATGGTGTTGTGTAATGGTTGAGGACGGTGGAATGGTGTTGTGTAATGGTTGAGGACGGTGGAATGGATGACGTGGCACTGTAAGCGTGGTAGATTTATTGCATATACCGTCCAAAACCACTTCGAAACCCAATATCTTTATTGGGTTTCGAAGTGAAAAATCAATTAAATATATTATCTGTTGATCCATAAACGTTTCTGAAGAAATAAAACAAATGTAGCTTATCATATTCAAAATATTTATTTGGGTTGTGATCGAATGGAAGTCATATATCATGCGTAACTTTCGAGAAAGTTCGAGAAATTTGACGAATTTGCATGGAATGAGTAGTACACACTACGAACACGTCAATGTCTGTCCAGACCATTTGTCAAGTGTCAACTTCACATTCACTCCGTTCACTACAAGCACTACAAGCGAATTTCATCTTGTCATTTGACGATTCCCTCGTCACGCATGTACGCGCGACTTCCGAAAACAGACTCCGAATCTCTCCGGTAGGCAATACAATAAAACACCGTGGACCAGTCACGTGGCGATCACTCACGAGCGGGCTAGCCGCGTCTGTTTGGCCCTTGTCTGATAGCCTCGTGCCAGTGACACCCGTTTTTGTCACGCTCTCCTGCCTCCCATCGCCCTTTCTGCTAAACGCATGCGTACTGAGTACGCATATCGAACGCATGCGTACTGAGTACGCATATCGAACGCATGCGTACTGAGTACGCATATCGAACGCATGCGTACTGAGTACGCATATCGAACGCATGCGTACTAAGTACACATATCGAACGCATGCGTACTGAGTACGCATATCGAACGCATGCGATCCGCCCGCACATGTCTGTCATTGCTTGATAGGCTGGGATAAGTGATCTGACCTATAATAATGCAAAGGCCTAACCATGACGAAGGAAATCCCGCAGGGAAAATGACACTTTCCTACTGATCGTATAGGGAGGGGGACCTGCCCAACTATATTGCTTAATAAAGAGGAGACAGATGTAAGCCACTGGCATGCTTTCTAAGAGTTATTTGGGACCCGAGATGTGCAATTGTGCATGGATGAAAGAAAGTTAATTGCCGCACTTGTCTGGCGCAAATTGTTATGCCATTGCTGTGAGTGATATCCTGCTTTGCCATTGTCTTGCCATCATGTGACTGTGTGGCAATGGGCCAGGCATTGGGCGGTCTCCATGAGCGGCGGTCTTCAGAGCGCAGAGCACGTGCAGGGCGAGACGGACTGATTGCTGACCTGTATCGGCCTCTGTCTGGCGACCTGCCTCTGGCGCCCGTCCCCCTATACCTAGACTTTGGCCCCCAGTCACAGCTTCCGAACTCAAGTTGTATAAAGAACGTAAAAGAATCACGAAAACTTGTCACAGGGTCAAGAAAATGTTAAATTAATGCAAATAATAATGCTATGCAGAACAGGAGACGGAAAGTCTTGATTTGTCGAAAGCCTACAAGCAAGCCGGTCTTCGAAAGTTTTTGACAAATTGTCATGTGTGTTATGTGTGCTGTTTTCACAGCCTGTGCTATAAGTTTCAGATCGTGTAGCGAGGATGAGCATTGTTCATTCCTGTGCAATGTGCACACATCCCCGGAGCCGGGCGTGACAGGCCGGGTCAGTGTCAGTCGACCACGGGTCACAGCGCACCACCGCAGCCAGTTTCGCAAACAGCTAACTCCGGCCCGTCGCGCGCGTATCACAGCCGTGACGCCAAATGGCGCAGCGCGCACAATGCGCCATTGTGACAATCGTGAAGGCTGGAGCAGTTCCCCGCGCGTGCGACGGGCCACGGGTCACCCCGGCCTGGTAATCGTGAGTCATTAGGCAAACCGCCGCCCCCCGACGACCGCCAACCGCACTAGCCAGACACACAGACACACAGACACACATACAGACGGGTCGATTGTAGCATCACCATCATCAGCATAACGGCCGGCGGCGAGACAGGATGTCGGCTGTCGCCCGCTTCACATAGTCAGACGGCCTGATGACAACGTCAGACGGCCTGATCTGACGGTGAGTTCGGTTTGTTGTTGGGCGACTGACACTCGTCAATCGTCTGGTCACCGTTTAACCAGTCAGACCTGGCTTTTCCTGTAGAGGAAGAGCGGTCTTCTTAGAGCGAGAATGTGGACGGCGGGGCGCGGGCGAGCCGTACACGTGTTGACTCCGGTGAAGCGTGACGAGTTTATTAAGTCCGGCTGAGAACGCGGATCATCTTCTGCAGTTGCAGATGCCGAAAAACAGGTTGCTTCTGGAGTTGTCGGCGTGGTGGGATGCCAATGAAGACACACTCACTGGTCTTGAACTTGGATTATAACGTTACGCTGAAGGGGTTGATTGACACGCCGATGTTTGCCGCGGTGTATATTAATCGGTTAATTAGCATCCGATATTCGCTGTGTTATGACTATGCTGATAGCCAATTACCGAAAAGCTTTCTAACACCTACGCTTTGATCATATCAAGATCGATTTTAATACGTAATTTAAATGGTACATTTAAATCGTTTCTGACTATTATTCCTATCAGTAGTTTCAGCCGCATGAAGTCTCGCAGTCTCGACAATACGACAACCAATGAGCATGTTTTGCTGCGTTGTTAATCACCTCCAGCTGTATGACAAATGTGAGTGACGTTTCGGTCCCACCCTCCGCTTGGAAAGGTCGGTCAAGGATTTGAGTCGCGAGACGCGGGTCAATTCACGTTTCCTTGCATACGCTTACTATGCAAAGCACTGTGACGTTATGCTGACTTCAGGGTGACGTGAAGAGAGAGAGAGAGAGAGAGAGAGGAGCGCTGGGCAAGCAATCAATGAGATTAAGCAAGAGCACACTCAAGACCATACTGCATAATGCATAATCAGGCTGCTTAATATGTAAACAAAGCATGAATCTAAATACCAGCCTACTTGATATCACTGGCCGCTGTCAATGCATCAGTGAGGGAACCTGCGCCCCAGCTGCAGAATGATTCAACAATGGAGAGCGGCATAGTAAGCCTCGCGGTAAGTAGGAGGGATCATCCGTGCACTGGACACCCATGGGTTCCTTCTCGTCGGTTTTGGTGTCCATATTTGCCTGATCATTCTTCATAATTTGGCACGAAGAATGTTACACCTATTTAACGGAAATATCATATTTAAAGGCAATGTAAATGATTATGATATTTTTTATCTCGAAAAGTCACTTAGTTTTATACAAATTAAGATGTTAAATTTGGCATGATGACATCATTAATGAGCTTTAGAGAGCTATGGAAAAAACCTTTACGCTGTCAAATATATGGCACAATCGTTTCAGACAATTATGGCGACTTAAATACAAACATTGTGATACTGTGTCTTCTTCCGGACAGAACACAATGACGAGTGCGAGGCATTGCGATAGCTCAATATTTATATATATATATATATATATATATATATATATATATATATATATATATATATATATATATATATATATATATATATATATATATATATATATATATATATATATATATATATATATATATATATATATATATATATATATATATATATATAACAAACAAAAAATCATAACTGAAACTTCAAACAACGCGAAAAACAGTAGCGGGACTTACATAGACCCCCTTTTGAAAATTCGAAATTCAATTGCTTAAAACGGATAAGTTTTGGGGAAAATGACCTTAATAATTTAGACATTTCAATAACAGCCAAATATCCGGTATCTCGGTTCAGAACCAATACAAAGGTGAAACATTCCCTTTAATATAATATACAACTTGATAGGGAGTAAGTGACTCTTGCTCTTAAAATTACGACCTCAATTCAAGAAGCCGGGATAATGATAACCCACAGATAGATCATGTGGAGTTATTGAAAAGGCGCTTTAAACCTATGATCTTAATCTAGGCAGCCTAAATGATATTACCTTTAGGTAGATGATTGGCGGATATCGAAAGAGCCAGACAGTCAAGCTATTAGTTAAGAACACCTCTGCGGTCCTGATTGATCTGAATACTCATTCTCACGGGTAATCGCACCAATTTTTAGCTGATTGATGACAGTCATTTTGTATAAAGCCATTACCTTTACGAAAATTACAGCGATAAAAAAGCAGCCGTCAAACTAGAAATCAGAGAGCTCCTGGAGCCATGAGAAAGTCACCAGGGTTACCCAAACACTGACTCCTGGATGCGCTTATCCTCTGAAACTACAAACCCGCCTGGCTTACCAGCGGACCACAAGACGCCGCCGGAGATACAGATTACCTATTGCCCCACTGCAGCCGGTCATAAGTCGCGTGTGGCCGCCGTACAGTGTAACGCACCCATAGTTAACGCCCAGACCACGAACAGAAATATTTAGCAACACTCTGCAGAGGGTAAGAGGTCATCCATCTCGCTGCGGTTTGCTACTCGACTTTGATGGATATCGGGGCTTAAGAGCACGCGTGAGGAGCAGCTCGGAGCATCAGCCGCTCGTAATTCATTGGGATTTAAAGGAAATAGTTCACCTTCAACATTAGTTTTAAACTGAGATAGCAGTTTTGTAGCCCGTGTTGGGTAACCCCTATCTGCAAGTTTTCTGGACTGAAAAGACTCTCCAGCCGAATATATTTGAGTTTTTGGCGAAGGAATGCGGTGCTGGCGAAAGAATGTTGTACTGGTTCTAGCCCGGGCAGAGGCTATACCATCAGCCAAGCAGCTTGCAGCTGGTGCTAGCAAGCGAACGCCGGCCGCCGGTTGGCACATCTCCAATGCGAGTCTATCTTTATGCGACTACTTTCGAATCTGATTGGCTGAACCATTTTTTACATTCGCGTGACGTCAGGACTCTGACTCAGAGAGTATGCATATAGTTTTGATAAACAATACAAATTTACGACCTTATGTCCTGAATCGGCGCGATATAAGGCCATTTTTGACAATATAAAAAGAAATTGTAATACAAAATTTAATCAAATCGTGTTGGGTAAAAAAAATTACAAGGTTAACTATTTCCTTTAACACGCAGACTGGGATCCCGTCAGGTCTGCAGACTGGACTGGATCACTACAGACTGGGATCCCGTCAGGTCTGCAGACTGGACTGGATCACTGCAGACTGGGATCCTGTCAGGTCTGCAGACTGGACTGGATCACTGCAGACTGGGATCCTGTCAGGTCTGCAGACTGGACTGGATCACTGCAGACTGGGATCCCGTCAGGTCTGCACGAGTTTGGGGTCGGCCCGGCTGCCCGGATGGCTCTTCGTTGAATGGTTGCGTAGCACGGAGGCCACCGGGGATCCCAAGTCCCGCGATAGTCACGTGGCCGGTGACAAGGGCGGCGCAAAACGTGCCAAACTGGGGTAAGCTGAGGCTGGATAGAGTGACACGAATATTCATCTCGAAGGGAACTCCCTCGGCTACGTTAATAATCTGCTGGAACGGATACTGCGCGTTATGCCCTTGACTGTCTCTGGAATCTCTGTAATCAGTGTCTCTGGAATCAGTGAAGCAGATTACACTTGGGCTGAACTAGGCTGGTTAATTCCAATGCGAAGCTCAGAATGTTCATTGTTCGGCGGGATTGGCTCGTAACTTCAATCAGATTACACATATAATTAATAACAGGAGTGTGGCGAGTTTGGCTCGGGACCGACCAGGGACTAGAACATATTGGCTCGGGAACAGACCAAGGACTAAAACATATTGGCTCGGGAACAGACCAAGTACTAAAACATATTGGCTCGGGACCGACCAGGGACTAGAACATATTGGCTCGGGAACAGACCAAGGACTAAAACATATTGGCTCGGGACCGACAAGGGACTAGAACATATTGGCTCGGGAACAGACCAAGGACTAAAACATATTGGCTCGGGACCGACCAGGGACTAAAACATATTGGCTCGGGACCGACCAGGGACTAAAAATATTGGTTCGGGACCGACCAGGGACTAAAACATATTGGCTCGGGACCGACCAGGGACTAAAACATATTGGATCGGGACCGACCAGGGACTAGAACATATTGGCTCGGGACCGACCAGGGACTAAAACATGTTGGCTCGGGACCGACCAGGGACTAAAAAATATTGGCTCGGGACCGACCAGGGACTAAAACATATTGGCTCGGGAACAGACCAAGGACTAAAACATATTGGCTCGGGACCGACCAGGGACTAAAACATATTGGCTCGGGACCGACCAGGGACTAAAACATATTGGCTCGGGACCGACCAGGGACTAAAACATATTGGCTCGGGAACAGACCAAGGACTCGCAACTCACTGTTACATATACATAACATATTGGCTCGGGAACAGACCAAGGACTAAAACATATTGGCTCGGGACCGACCAGGGACTAAAACATATTGGCTCGGGAACAGACCAGGGACCAGATCATGTTGACCCGGTAACAGACCTGTGACACCATGCGAGCTCTAATGCATTAGTGTATGATTAGACCAGACACCTGACCGCCTGGCCTTTTCCCCGTATGCCATCACGCCCTGTCCCCGTTTTGACTGCACCGTCTCGTGTTACACGCGTGGTAACCCGGACGGCAGGGCCACATGCCACCGGTCGCACTCCGGGCGCCGTAAACCACGTCGTGATTTCACAGCCCTGTCTGGCGACATTAGGGATAAATACTCCAGTGATGGGCAATTAGAAGTGCGCAATGGGCAGGTATCGCTGTTAGCACTTGTCACAGAAGATATACAGATAAATGTTCGCATTTAGACTGATGAAGCCAATGGTCTGAAGTCTGAAGCCAATGGTCTGAAGTCTGAAGCCAATGGTCTGAAGGTCAATGCCGGAAAGACGCAGCTTATGTCATTTGGTAGTCGCCAGAACCTGCGTGACCTGTCCGACATCAGCGTTAAATTCAGAGATGCAGTTTTGAAACCATACCAAAGGGTGAAGAACCTAGGCGTGATCTTTGATCCATGCCTCACTTGGGACGACCATGTGACGGCCCTCACCAGAAAGTGTTTTGGCACACTAATCGGACTGAGCCATGCGCGTCACCAGCTACCAGCCGACACCATCGTGACAATTGTGAACGCCTCGGTGCTCTCGCACATCCGCTGCTGTTTGCCAGTTTACGGAAACTGCACAAAGAAGCATCTTGGCTGCATTCTAAAGGTCATTAACTTTGCTGCTCGAGTAATTTCTGGCCGTCGCAAATATGACCATGTGGCGGATGTGCGAGATGCGTGGGGATGGCTGTCGGCCACTGATCTGTCATCCCATGATACGCTGGTGCTTCTGCACAAGGTAGTTTGTACGGAGGAGCCTACCGCCATTGCCAGGATGTTTCATCGCAACGAGGAAATGCGAGAGCGCACAACTAGGCAAAACAGCAACCTAAGTTTACCCAGCATTCGCACAGAAGCAGGGAAGCGAAGGTTTTGCTATCGTGCAGCCATGCAGTACAACAGACTGCCCATCGAACTCCAAAGCATGACGACCAGCCATTTTAAATCGTCGCTAAAACGCCACCTCATGCAGCGATGAAGTGCACCTGCATTGCACCGGACGGTGACTTGTGTGTTGTATGTGTTTTGTGTGTGTGTGTTTATGTACGCCCATGTTCTCTACTATTTGTCCCATACACTGACGCGGGAGCTTAATAGTCACAGTCGTCTGTGGATGCTCCCAAGATGTACAATAAATAAATAAATATAAAAGCGCCTTTTCCACCCTGCTGCCTTCTGTGGCGTACGTTACAAACATTATCGGCTAGACAAGTTTCCGCGGTGAGTTGCGATTCTGCTGGTCCCTGGGAGTGGCTGCTGGTCCCTGGGAGTGGCTGCTGGTCCCTGGGAGTGGCTGCTGGTCTCTGGGAGTGGCTGCTGGTTCCTGGGAGTGGCTACTGGTCCCTGGGAGTGGCTGCTGGTCCCTGGGAGTGGCTGCTGGTCCCTGGGAGTGGCTGCTGGTCTCTGGGAGTGGCTGCTGGTCCCTGGGAGTTGCTGCTGGTCTCTGGGAGTGGCTGCTGGTCCCTGGGAGTGGCTGCGGGTCCCTGGGAGTGGCTGCTGGTCCCTGGAAGTGACTGCTGGTCCCTGGGAGTGGCTGCTCAGCAATGTTCATGGTCTAGACAGATGGGTAGCAGCCCCGCGACCGCATGACTTGGAATGGGGCAAATGTAACGGGGTTCTTCGGGCAAATGGCACTCTTTGTTCCATTTCGGGTTTTTCTCGATTCGATTTTATGCTCAACATTTTTTTATACTTGACTTGCATAGAACCTTTATAACGTGTCGACTTGATATTTAAACGAGCCACATATTGATGGTTGTGCAAGATAGCGTCCACTAGCCAATGCCACTTCGCCCCGACCCGTACAAAACAATTCCGGAGGCAGGTTATTTAATCGGCGAGCAGATAGGTCGCTTCACTGCACGGCTGAGGTGGTGGGGCTGTTATGGGGAATTCGTGAATTGGTCCGTCGGCATGACACGGACAATCTATGGTCCGTGAGCTGTTGCCTGTTGCCGTCTGATACTTCTGGAGAATTCACCATTGGATGCGGTCCATCGATTCCATTGCAATATTAATTAATAATTTAGCTTCTGCTTTTACCTGTCCGTTACAATACCACGGCTTTTGTGCATGCCCGTCACAATACTACGCTGAGGTTCATCTCCCACTGGAATTAACACATTCATACATCTTTCCACTCAGTCCCTCCCCATGCATTCACTCAACCATCGATCTCTTTCATACTATGCAGTAAACTGCCAGGTTGGACTCCTACCCCTCCCCTTTTTCCTATGCCCCTCCAGCGCACTATGGGCCAGGATCCCGATCTAGCCCGCCATAATTGGTCGGAGTGATTTATTCATTTCAATATGGGACATACATGAATGTCCCCCAATCAGTCGCTCATCAGTATTCCTTCCTCAGTCAACCTTCTAATTCACACAAGGGTTTATTTACAGTAATGGTGCACCAATAGTGTATGTTAATTGTCCCGTGGGCATAATACAAGTCGTTACGTACACACCCGCTCGAGTAACGTCAAGTCAGTCCAATCAGTGAAAACAGTCAAATCAGTTAAATCAGTCTCAGTCAGTAATCTTCATCACCAGAATGTACACACCTTCGAGAATTGACTGCGTTACAAACATGACGTTTCCAAGAGAGAAAAACACCCTATCAGTGATTACGGACCAGAATGAAAATTGTCTTTCGAGCGAGCAAAATTTAGAACTGAGGTTTACGACAAACGGACAAATTTACGACCATCTTATTGAACCATAATCGAGATGCTTCTGCGGCTAATGATTCAACCAATATCGGAGTTTAAAGCTATTCAAAAATGGTCTGTGTACATTTCGGTATCCCACAAACTATATTTTGGAGCTCACGCGCACTGGCAAACAACATAAATTAGCTTGCCGTGACTAAATGACCAAAACAAATGACCAAATGGCAGGGAATTTATATAAAAAAACGGCTGTGCAAATTAAATTTGGTGGCACTGAGATGCACAAACAAATTAACTGAGAATGGGAGATATAGGAGAGTCAGGATTGTGCAGACTGACCGACCTTACTTGATGTGATATGCGGCTTGTTTCTCCAGTATGAATTTACAACACTAAAACAACAGCAAATCTTGAAGGCCATCACCGACTTAACTCTCTTGAGTCTGGCTTTCCAACTTTACTTGTGGTGATGGTACTTGGCACAGCTTCTTGTTACCAGTATGAATTTACAGAAAATAACACAGAAAATATCAACAGCAAATCTTGAAGGCCATCACAGACTTAGCTCTGTTGAGTCTGAGAGCCGTGACGTCGTGACGTCCCCGCCTCGCGGCGAGGAGCCGCGGCCCAGCCTCTGTCACTGCTCACTCCCGACTCCCGTCTGATTGAATCCCTCCGTCCTGAATCTCTTCCCTCCTTGACAGGTCTTTTATCACTTTTCATTTTACAAATCCAGGTCTGTTGCCAGATTGGCGCCTTGCTGCCGTGCGTGATTTTCTTTTCCACTCGGTTTTAATTTTCGCTCCCCGTTTGCCGTTCTCTCATTGGTCCTCCTGACCCTCCCTCGTGGCTGCAGCGGCCCCGGGCCGGCGTTTGCTGAAGTTTTTAGGTCACGTCCTGCGCAGAGGCTGCCGCCGCACGCCCTCCGTGCCGCGACCAGCTGGCTGACGCTCAACGTCTAATGTCTCTCGCTGTCGTCTAATCATATAATCGTCTAGTCGTCTAATCGCTGGGCCGTGGTAACGGCGTCATTTCATGGGCCCGGCGTGCCGTAACAGTGACACTCTGCCGATTTCCAGGTCAGAAAGAGGGGTCGGGGCGTGTTTGTCGCCTGCCAGGTGGACTCGGTGCCGGCGTCTCCGCTCTCGGGAGCTGCGGGTGTTCACCCGTCCGCCGTTATTGCCATATTGAATATCTGAAGAAATTTACTTATATTTGTAGCCCCTTTGTTTCTTTTGAGATAATTAAAATGTGGCTCGCTACAGAAACAATGACGAAAATTGCCGTTTGTGTTGAAGCTTTGTAAGCTTCTTAACTTACACAAATGAAAGACGAACTTATTTTAATCGCAATATTTGTCGAACTCTCTTCAGGAGAAGTAAATAATACAATTGTACTGAATCTTGTATTTTCCTTGTCAAATAACTGAAGTGTTAGTTAAATGAAGCTTGTACGTATTGCTGATGGGCCATTTATCGAATCTGGCCAAAGCCAACGGAGGAAAAACTTCTGGCTAAAAATGGCCGCTTTCAGCACGCTTTCAGTCACCGTAAAACAACGCGGCGTCTCACGGTTGTTGCTTCTAAATCTATTATGACTCATTTCTTGGAGGTATGTTGCTGTGTCTGATGGCGGCTTGATAATATAGACATGAACTGTTACTCCTGTTGGCTTCCTTTGACCTCGGCTGGTCAGAGATGACACTCAGTCACCGTTACTGGCGACCCGCTCTGGGCAGACTGAACAACTTCAATTTTTAAACGAACATCACATGGAGTATTGACCATGAAACTTATCTACAAGATTGCGTGGTGATTTTGGCTGGTAAAAAGTTCATAGCGCATTTTATAGGGATTTTGCTAAGGAAACATTCGGATGCATCATGTTGAAAAATAAAAAGGCAGGCTTTTACTGTTCATCCAAGCTCATGATTTTGTTCCATGGGACTATTTTAATGTTGACTAATTTGCTTTTTTGAATGGGCAAAATGTGCACACTGAAGCTGATTCCGTCATTTTTTTCGTATCTGATCGAGTCTAGTGTAGTGTATAGATGTTTAACGCTAACCTATCTATGACAACTAAAAGCTAAGACCTTTGGAATGAGGTAGGTCTATCTAACAGTTATGAATGTCTAAACAAATAAATGTTACATCAAAAGTGCCATGCTACTTCCCATGAAGTTTCAATAAACTATTCCCACTGTTTTCTCCATGAGTATTGCTATGCTAATGCTCAGGAGACTTTAACAAGCTATTATATTCCAGTAAACAATTGTATTCATAGGTTTTATATGTCGAGGTCGACGATGACACCAAGACCACCAAGATGACAAGATGACAATTTTCAAGAAGGTACCAAGCCGGACACCTGCATTTCAAATAGGCTGCTACGTATGATTCATGTCAAGGCTAGGGGCCGGTAATGCTGAATATATTATGCTGGAAGTTACATCGTGGATTACATCGATCACATGCTAGACTGAAAGTCACGTCGAATATTTGGCGACCCTCCAATCAGAGGTGTGGCACCATGCGCATTGGTCTCCCCGCTGCAGTTAAAATGATGTCTTATAGGGCGGCACAATATACATATATACATACATGACCCACTAACGGTGCACTCAGAGAAGTGCTGGCAACAGGCTAACTTTACCCACAAAAAGCACCAAAACGGTGCAAACAACAGGACTGTACAACTACCTGAAGGATGTACCTAGCCCATAATTCATCAGTGTTCAGAAAAGCTGACAGTTATTGAGATAAGTACCGTAACCATGTCAGGTTGTTGATAGTGCTAGGCTGCCGTACCAACAAAAACACCTCTTCATAGAAAGCTAGAGATGGCTCACTGTTTTTGGCCTCTCTTGTTCGTATCTCGAGGTCGTTTTTCGCTGTACGCAATGTCGCTATTTTTTCCTTCCTTCAATAACACGTAAGGACCATTAGGTCTTCAGTTTACCACCGAGGAAGCTCGGCTTTAGACTATCATCCGCATCTTGTCTATGCCAGCTTGGTCATGGTGTTTAGGCGAATAGCTAGCCGCAGCTTTGTTCGGTTTACGTATGCATAAGCCGTGAGTCTCTGGACGTGAGCATTGTCCAGATAGTGTGGAGGTCAGAGGGACGAAGTTGTCCTTCCCGAATACTGTGTAGCCAGGAACAGAGCGTATTATATGAGCTCATATGATTTATATAGACAGGAACCCCGCTGGCTATGCCTGGCATTCATAGGATTCCAGCTGACATCCGGAACTCTTAACGGAGACAGCAACGAATATGCGCTTAATATCGTAAAGCATTTATACTCAACTTGTCTCGACATTATGGTTCAGAAGGAAAGTAAGTAAGCCTTGATATGCAAAATGTTGCAGTTGACAGTGAACTAAATCAGACGTGTGTATGCTAACTTATATTGAAAACACCGAAAGTTGAGCATATCAATATTACTAACCCTGATGAGCATGCAATCATGTGTTCAAGCACACTTACCTTTTCTTCGCAGTTGACCAGAATTATGCTCGGTACTGCCAGCAGAAATCCTGAAAACGAAGATACGTTGCATTAGCATTTTCTCGGGACAAATGATTACAGCACGATAAGTTGCACAAGGATCGATCTTATAATTATCAAACTCCCAAAGTATAAATCATTCCGGAATAATTATCGCTTTTAATCAATGCTTTCGGAGAAATCGGAGGGCGTGACGTAATAGTGACGAATGACGGTGCATAATATATCGATCCCACACATTACAAACTGCTTCATCTCGACTAACTAATGGCCGGTCTAATGAACACCTTCAAACAGGCACGAAGGCACGTTACCTCACACGAACACGGCGTAAAATGGGTTAATGATGGACGATTGGAAGACACTATCGGGGAACGTTATGATCCCGGGACCATAGCTCCAGGTAATGGTCATGTCTATCACAGGGACGACCGTGTGGCTGGCTGAAACGCTGGCAGCAATTAGAGCGGCTGCATTTGGAGCTTGGCATGTCGGTCTCCCTGAACTGAGGTGCAGAGGAAGCGCAGCGCATGCTGATTCTTTCAGGCTCGTTAACTCTCGACGTTAACTAATTCTGTTGGTGAGCGGCTTCAGGTGATTTGATTATAGCAGTCGTTGTTCATACGAGAAACACCGCAAGTGAACACTGGAATTTCAGAAGCTCATCCAATCAATGTTTGGACCAACTTTTAGAGGCATGATGGAGCAACATCTCCCAATTCATGAAGTGTCAAGCCAGCGCTTAACACCGGTAGGATGTGTGGACGCGAGGCCATGTTTCTGACATGTGACCGGTAGAACCCGAGGACACTCATCAGCCACCCGACCGGCCATCTCCCCCCACGGTCTCCCCTCATCAGCCACCCGACCGGCCAGCTCACCCTCCCAGTCTACCGGACGGTGCATGTCAGCACGTCCAGTTTCAACACTCGGCGGCCATACGCTCACGCCTAGACTTCATGTTGTGAAGGTGGTCACGCCCACTGGCGGATCCAGGGGGGGGGGGGCAGTAGGGGCACCCCCCCCCCCCCCCCATCCCACGCTCGACGGCGGCGGCAATAGAAATTAGCCCCCCTCCAAATCCGCTGAAACTGGCGATGAAAAATTGGTACTGAGTGCGAAAAATAACTTTTTGAGACAAAAAAAATCGTATTTTTTTCCTCGTTCGTGTTTCCTCTATTTTGTAGCATTTTGGTAGCAGGAGGGAAAGTGGCGCGTGCATATTTGGAAATGTCAAATACAAAATCCAGACCCATAATACTTAAGTAGCCATAAGTCAGCCAAAACTAAAGATATTGCTTTGAAATTCGGTTTGAGTATTGTCTATACTTCGTTCTCCAATACATATTCCTGTTTTGCAATATGTTTGGAAATTTGGATTTTGTGGATTTTTTCTCTCCAATTTTGTGTTTTCTTCATAAAATTATTTAAAATATAAAATCATATGAAAAAACCGGAATACATATTGGAGAACCAAGTATGGGCGATGCCCAAACCAAATGTCAAAGCAATATCTTGAGTGTTGACTGACTTATGGTTCTTTGAGCAGTGGCGTACGCAGAAATTCACAAAGGACCAGGTCATTGCCTTGAGGCCCCGCCACCCGATCGACAGGGCCGCCACCAATATTGTCGAAATGTTGCAGGCAGGGGGGCGCCTCTCCTTCCGCACCGTGCGGAAGGAGAGCCACTGGCTGGAGGGGCGCCGTCACTCGCCGAAGAGGGGCAGTCACTAGTCGGAGGGGCGCCGTCACTCGCCGGAGGGGCGCCATCACTAGCCGGAGGGGCGTGGTCACTGGCCGGAGGGGCGCCTTCACTGGCCGGAGGGGCGCCAGCTTTGCATGGGCGCCTCGGGTCTAAAGGACCAGGTCATGACCTCCATGACCTGATAGTTGATACTCGGTACGTCACTGTCCCTAAGTATGATGGGTATTGACTTTGTAACATTTCCAAATATGCGAGGTGCGTTTGGCGCTATTTTCAATCTGCAGCGATTCCTACAACCAACGTAAGTTCTAAAACGTAGCGTTTTGGCGCCAAAATTTATAGCGCTGAATAGCGTGCGTGGAACGCATTTTGACAGTATTTGAAGAATTGTGACTGAGACTTGGGTATCGTTGTTTTCCTTTTCCCTGTAAACATGTAGCAAAATAAAATTCACACTTTGTGAATGTGTAGGTAAAGTTAATATTTTGCATTATCAAGGCTATTTTAAATTACTATAGCTTGGGATGGCTACTTTGGCCTCAGGTCATATCCAGACTCAAGTAATTTCAGGTACCAATTTGAAATCTGACTCCCATTTTGCACCATGCTTAGGTACCTATCCCGGTACATTTTATGGGTGATATGAGTAGAGGTCTCACAACTTTTAGCATTTTCAATTAGTCAAGATCAGACTCAGCATGAACTCAGCTACAAAACATGCTTGAAAGCGACAGAAGAGGTAGCATTGGGTTTGTCAGGTTTTTACCACTGGCGGATCCAGGGGGTGTGGGGGCATTAGGGGCAAATGCCCGCCACAGGAACATGGTGCGGGCATTCAATAGAATGATGTCGCCCGCCCCGCGTGTTCCTGCATTGGCTGTAAGAAGGGATAATTAGGAAGCAGAAAAAAAATTCCCCGGTCAATGACATTCGCTTTGAGAAACCGACCCCCCCCCCCCCCGCCCTGCTCAACGACTTTTCGGCGCTTGCGACCCGACTCTACCTCACCCCCCCGGTCAACAACTTCTCGCTGATGAAGCGGATACAAATTTAAGCCCCCCCCCCATTCTCGAACCCTAGATCCGCCAGTGGTCACGCCTAGACCTCATGCTGTGAAGGTCGTCACCCCTGGGCCTCATGCTGTGAAGGTCGTCACCCCTGGGCCTCATGTTGTGAAGGTGGTCACCCCTGGGGCCTCGTGTTGTGAAGGTGGTCACCCCTGGGCCTCATGTTGTGAAGGTGGTCACCCTGGGGCCTCGTGTTGTGAAGGTCGTCACCCCTGGGCCTCATGTGAAGGTGATCACCCCTAGACCTCATGTTGTGAAGGTGGTCACCCCTGTGCCTCATGTTGTGAAGGTGGTCACCCCTGGGCCTCATGTTGTGAAGGTGGTCACCCCTGGGCCTTATGTTGTGAAGGTCGTCACCCCTGGGCCTCATGTTGTGAAGGTGGTCAGTGGTCACCCCTGGGCCTCAGGTTGTGAAGGTGGTCACCCCCGGGCCTCATGTTGTGAAGGTGGTCAGTGGTCACCCCTGGGCCTCATATTGTGAAGGTGGTCACCCCGGGCCTCATGTTGTGAAGGTGGTCACCCCTGGGCCTCATGTTGTAAAGGTGGTCACCCCTGGGCCTTATGTTGTGAAGGTCGTCACCCCTGGGCCTCATGTTGTGAAGGTGGTCAGTGGTCACCCCTGGGCCTCAGGTTGTGAAGGTGGTCACCCCGGGCCTCATGTTGTGAAGGTGGTCACCCCTGGGCCTCATGCTGTGAAGGTCGTCACCCCTGGGCCTCATGTTGTGAAGGTGGTCACCCTGGGGCCTCATGTTGTGAAGGTCGTCACCCCTGGGCCTTATGTTGTGAAGGTGGTCACCCCTGGACCTGATGTTGTGAAGGTAGTCAGTGGTCACCCCTGGGCCTCATGCTGTGAAGGTCGTCACCCCTGGGCCTCATGTTGTGAAGGTGGTCACCCTGGGGCCTCATGTTGTGAAGGTGGTCACCCCTGGACCTGATGTTGTGAAGGTAGTCAGTGGTCACCCCTGGGCCTCATGTTGTGAAGGTGGTCACCCCTGGGCCTTATGTTGTGAAGGTCGTCACCCCTGGGCCTCATGTTGTGAAGGTAGTCAGTGGTCACCCCTGGGCCTTATGTTGTGAAGGTCGTCACCCATGGGCCTCATGTTGTGAAGGTGGTCAGTGGTCACCCCTGGGCCTCAGGTTGTGAAGGTGGTCACCCCCGGGCCTCATGTTGTGAAGGTGGTCAGTGGTCACCCCTGGGCCTCATGTTGTGAAGGTGGTCACCCCGGGCCTCATGTTGTGAAGGTGGTCACCCCTGGGCCTCATGTTGTAAAGGTGGTCACCCCTGGGCCTTATGTTGTGAAGGTCGTCACCCCTGGGCCTCATGTTGTGAAGGTGGTCAGTGGTCACCCCTGGGCCTCATGTTGTGAAGGTGGTCAGTGGTCACCCCGGGCCTCATGTTGTGAAGATGGTCACCCCTGGGCCTCATGCTGTGAAGGTCGTCACCCCTGGGCCTCATGTTGTGAAGGTGGTCAGTGGTCACCCCTGGGCCTCATGTTGTGAAGGTGGTCACCCCTGGGCCTCATGCTGTGAAGGTCGTCACCCCTGGGCCTTATGTTGTGAAGGTCGTCACCCCTGGGCCTCATGTTGTGAAGGTGGTCAGTGGGGGACCCCTGGGCCTCATGTTGTGAAGGTGGTCACCCTGGGGCCTCATGTTGTGAAGGTGGTCACCCCTGGACCTGATGTTGTGAAGGTAGTCAGTGGTCACCCCTGGGCCTCATGTTGTGAAGGTGGTCACCCCTGGGCCTTATGTTGTGAAGGTCGTCACCCCCGGGCCTCATGTTGTGAAGGTGGTCAGTGGTCACCCCTGGGCCTCATGTTGTGAAGGTGGTCACCCCGGGCCTCATGTTGTGAAGGTGGTCACCCCTGGGCCTCATGTTGTAAAGGTGGTCACCCCTGGGCCTTATGTTGTGAAGGTCGTCACCCCTGGGCCTCATGTTGTGAAGGTGGTCAGTGGTCACCCCTGGGCCTCAGGTTGTGAAGGTGGTCACCCCGGGCCTCATGTTGTGAAGGTGGTCACCCCTGTGCCTCATGCTGTGAAGGTCGTCACCCCTGGGCCTCATGTTGTGAAGGTGGTCACCCCTGGGCCTCATGTTGTAAAGGTGGTCACCCCTGGGCCTTATGTTGTGAAGGTCGTCACCCCTGGGCCTCATGTTGTGAAGGTGGTCAGTGGTCACCCCTGGGCCTCATGTTGTGAAGGTGGTCAGTGGTCACCCCGGGCCTCATGTTGTGAAGGTGGTCACCCCTGGGCCTCATGCTGTGAAGGTCGTCACCCCTGGGCCTTATGTTGTGAAGGTCGTCACCCCTGGGCCTCATGTTGTGAAGGTAGTCAGTGGTCACCCCTGGGCCTTATGTTGTGAAGGTCGTCACCCCTGGGCCTCATGTTGTGAAGGTAGTCAGTGGTCACCCCTGGGCCTTATGTTGTGAAGGTCGTCACCCCTGGGCCTCATGTTGTGAAGGTGGTCACCCCTGGGCCTCATGTTGTGAAGGTGGTCACCCCCGGGCCTCATGTTGTAAAGGTGGTCACCCCTGGGCCTTATGTTGTGAAGGTCGTCACCCCTGGGCCTCATGTTGTGAAGGTGGTCAGTGGTCACCCCCGGGCCTCATGTTGTGAAGGTGGTCAGTGGTCACCCCTGGGCCTCATGTTGTGAAGGTGGTCACCCCTGGGCCTCATGTTGTGAAGGTGGTCACCCCCGGGCCTCATGTTGTAAAGGTGGTCACCCCTGGGCCTTATGTTGTGAAGGTGGTCACCCCTGGACCTCAAGCTGTGAAGGTAGTCAGTCGTCACCCCTGGGCCTTATGTTGTGAAGGTGGTCACCCTGGGACCTCGTGTTGTGAAGGTGGTCAGTGGTCACCCCTGGGCCTCATGTTGTGAGGTGGTCAGTGGTCACCCCTGGGCCTTATGTTGTGAAGGTGGTCACCCTGGGACCTCGTGTTGTGAAGGTGGTCAGTGGTCACCCCTGGGCCTCATGTTGTGAAGGTGGTCAGTGGTCACCCCTGGGCCTTATGTTGTGAAGGTGGTCACCCCTGGACCTCAAGCTGTGAAGGTAGTCAGTCGTCACCCCTGGCCTCATGTTGTGAAGGTGGTCACCCTGGGACCTCGTGTTGTGAAGGTGGTCACCCTGGACCTCAAGCTGTGAAGGTAGTCAGTCGTCACCCCCCGGGGTCTCAGGTTGTGAAGGTAGTCAGAGGTCACCTCTGGGCCTCATGTTGTGAAGGTGGTCAACTGGGCCTCATGTTGTGAAGGTGGTCAACTGGGCCCCGTGTTGTGAAGGTGGTCACTGTTTTTGGAGGTGCCGGAGCTGGCGACAGTTCCTGACGACCTCAGACACCCGTCCAGACAGGAAAGAAACGGTGCGATAATTGTTAGTCACTTGGACAGTCAAAACAAAAATACGTGAAGGCAGCCTGGCACGACGAAAACGTTATCTCCGTTAAACGCTAAACAGTTGGCATAGCAGATAGAACCAATGGATCAGGAAGAATAGAAGCACCATGCAGAATGTCTTCAGCCATATGGATGACAACATACCAATTATCCATGCCGTTGATAAGTGATTCGTCATGTCTGGTGTCCGTGAGGGCTCGTTCCTGGAATGAAGAAGAAGAGTCACGACCGGGGAGTTCGAAGTTCCCACAGCGTCGTTACGAACATTCCAAAGCATCACTCGTGATATCATCCTCATCAGCGGGTTTTTGTCAAGAGATCTGAAAGAAGTATGATATAAGCAATCCTTAAATATTCATGACGATTAACCATGAACCACGCGTTTGGATCATAACCACAGAACACACATGGGATGTGCTTGGTATCATGGCCAGCTGCGATGACGCAATAGCAATGGCGAAAGGGAAAACGTTAGTCAATCAAAATTCATTCTCAACGTCCGCTCAATAGTCCTGATCCAATCTTACTCCAAGAACCCGGCCTCACAATTGACCCGTTCGAAAACAGAACTTGTAATCGTAATCATTGACGTCAAGAAACATGCTAGGTCTGATACAAAATTAACCCGCGACTTACTGGGTGGGGCTATTTTTTGCCTCCCCCTCCCGTTATTTTGCAATAACTCCTAAACCAACACCAGCATCGTCACCAATCTTTCAGTACCTTCTCGCATATCAATTCTACACATGTTGACAAGAGTAAAAATGTAAGGCTGTGATAGGTCAATCGGGAATAACGTCAGAGTGACGTCATGTTCTTCGGTTTTTGTTGAAAAATGATGGTTTGCGGGAAACGCTGTCAAAGGTACAATATTAAAGATAAATGCAATTATCTCAAACCAAACTACTGAGAACAGACAGGGCTATTGAAATCCTATCTCGGATTTTTGCGTTTTTTTATTCAAAATTTTGAGAAATCCAATTACATTTTTTTTTTAAAACAATATTTATAAAAAAACAGATTTATCAAAACCCGGAATATATTTGATCAAGACACATGTTCGGTGAATATGTGTACCACATTTGAAGTCCATATCTTCAAAAATGACTGTCTTATAACCTATAAATGACAACAATATACCACCTCTCAACGCATTACTATGCATACAAATTGCATTTCCGTTTTTGCTTTTTACTTCTATTTATATAGAACAAACAATGTGCTAAGGTCATTTTTCGCGTTCTAGACGAGAAAAAAAACAGTAAACATGTGTTACAACGCCTAACGACCGTAATCTGCAGTTTGACCTCGTGACCTCGGATGACCTTGACCTGACCCAAGGTCATAAACAGCTTAAAATGTTACTTTGAAGTGTCAGACATACGAATCATACCGATTATCGACTGCTTATGCGTTTAATATTGCAATTCTGCGCGACAATTCCATCCATCGAGACCTTTTGACACGATCAAACATTTTGTACTTGACCTGACCTGTGACGTCATCTGTGACCCCGAGGTAAACAATATTAGGTTTCCCTCGATAAATTTCATAGGGCTATCGAATAATGTTTGAATTTGTACAATCAGTTCAGTAGTTCCTGAGATCCGACGGGGGCAAAAAATAGCCCCCCCACAGTAAGTCGCGTTATGGAATATATCCCAGTAACTCGCGGGTTAATTTGAAGAGCCTTAAAGTATGCACCGATTAGTTGTAGAGTTGGTTTGATATATACATCGTCCTTCGTGTTATATGTATATATATAATATATTATATATATATATATATATACTATATATATATATATATATATAGTATATATATATATATATATAATATATATATATAGTATATATATATATATTATATATATATATATATATATGCTATAGTATACTATATATACTATATATAGTATATATATATATATATATATATATATATATATATATATATATATATATATATATATATATATATATATATATAGTATATATATATATATATATATATATATATTATATATATATATATATATAGTATATATATATATATATATATATATATTATATATATATATATATATATATATATATATAGTATATATATATATATATATTATATATATATAGTATATATAATATATATATATATATATATATATTATATATATATATATATATATATACTATATATATATATATATATATATTATATATATATATATATATATACTATATATATATAATATATATATATATATATATAAATATATATATATAATATATATATATATATATATATATAATATATATATATATATATATATATATATATATATATATATATATATATATATATAATATATATATATATATATATATATATATATATATATATATATATATATATATATATATATATATATATATATATATATATATATATATATATATATATATATATATATTATATATATATATCATATATATATATATATATATAATATATATATATAGTAATATATATATATATATATATATATATATATATATATATATATATAATATATATATATATATATATATATATATATATATATATATATAATATATATATATATATATATATATATATATATATATATATATATATATATATATATATATATATATATATATATATATATATATATATATATATATATATATATATATATATATATATATATATATATATATATATATATATATATTATATATATAGTATATATAATATATATAATATATATATATATATATATCTATTATATATATATATTATAATATATATAGAATATATATATTATATAGTATATATATATATATTATATATATATCATATATAATATTATATATATATTATATATAGTATATATACTAAT
>JAXIVJ010001445.1:25000-27500 GCA_036785665.1 Chirona hameri | reverse complement strand
ATCATCATCATCATCATCATCATCATCATCATCATCATCATCATCATCATCATCATCATCATCATCATCATCATCATCATCATCATCATCATCATCATCATCATCATCATCATCATCATCATCATCATCATCATCATCATCATCATCATCATCATCATCATCATCATCATCATCATCATCATCATCATCATCATCATCATCATCATCATCATCATCATCATCATCATCATCATCATCATCATCATTATCATCATCATCATGCCCGGAGGCGGTGTTGTACCGCCTCCGGGCATACCACACCGCCTCCGGGCATACAACACCGCCTCCGGGCATACTACACCGCCTCCGGGCATACCACACCGCCTCCGGGCATACAACACCGCCTCCGGGCAAACTACACCGCCTCCGGGCATACCACACCGCCTCCGGGCATACAACACCGCCTCCGGGCATACTACACCGCCTCCGGGCATACCACACCGCCTCCGGGCATACAACACCGCCTCCGGGCATACAACACCGCAAACGGGCATACCACACCGTCTCACGTCATCATCAGCAACATCATCAGCAACATCATCAGCAACATCATCAGCAACATCACCAGCAACATCATCAGCAACATCATCAGCAACATCATCAGCAACATCATCATCAACATCATCATCAACATCATCATTAACATCATCATCAACATCAACATCATCATCAACATCATCATCAACATCATCATCAACATCATCATCAACATCATCATCAACATCATCATCAACATCATCATCAACATCATCATCAACATCATCAGCAACATCATCAGCAACATCATCAGCAACATCATCAGCAACATCATCATCAGCAACATCATCATCATCATCATCATCATCATCATCATCATCATCATCATCATCATCATCATCATCATCATCATCATCATCATCATCATCATCATCATCATCATCATCATCATCATCATCATCATCATCATCATCATCATCATCATCATCATCATCATCATCATCATCATCATCATCATCATCATCATCATCATCATCATTATCATCATCATGCCCGGAAGCGGTGTTGTACCGCCTCCGGGCATACCACACCGCCTCCGGGCATACAACACCGCCTCCGGGCATACTACACCGCCTCCGGGCATACCACACCGCCTCCGGGCAAAAAACACCGCCTCCGGGCATACTACACCGCCTCCGGGCATACCACACCGCCTCCGGGCATACAACACCGCCTCCGGGCATACTGCACCGCCTCCGGGCATACCACACCGCCTCCGGGCATACAACACCGCCTCCGGGCATACTAAACCGCCTCCGGGCATACCAGACCGCCTCAGGGCATACAACACCGCCTCCGGGCATACAACACCGCCTCCGGGCATATCACACCGCCTCCGGGCATACAACACCGCCTCCGGGCATACAACACCGCCTCCGGGCATACCACACCGCCTCCGGGCATACAACACCGCCTCCGGGCATACAACACCGCCTCCGGGCATACCACACCGTCTCACGTCATCATCAGCAACATCATCAGCAACATCATCAGCAACATCACCAGCAACATCATCAGCAACATCATCAGCAACATCATCAGCAACATCATCAGCAACATCATCAGCAACATCATCATCAACATCATCATCAACATCATCATCAACATCATCATCAACATCATCATCAACATCAACATCATCATGAACATCATCATCAACATCATCATCAACATCACCATCAACATCATCATCAACATCATCATCAACATCATCATCAACATCATCATCAACATCATCATCAACATCATCATCAACATCATCATCAACATCATCATCAACATCATCATCTTCATCATCATCATCATCATCATCATCATCATCATCATCATCATCATCATCATCATCATCATCATCATCATCATCATCATCATCATCATCATCATCATCATCATCATCATCATCATCATCATCATCATCATCATCATCATCATCATCATCATCATCATCATCATCATCATCATCATCATCATCATCATCATCATCATCATCATCATCATCATCATCATCATCATCATCATCATCATCATCATCATCATCATCATCATCATTATCATCATCATCATGCCCGGAGGCGGTGTTGTACCGCCTCCGGGCATACCACACCGCCTCCGGGCATACAACACCGCCTCCGGGCATACTACACCGCCTCCGGGCATACCACACCGCCTCCGGGCATACAACACCGCCTCCGGGCAAACTACACCGCCTCCGGGCATACCACACCGCCTCCGGGCATACAACACCGCCTCCGGGCATACTACACCGCCTCCGGGCATACCACACCGCCTCCGGGCATACAACACCGCCTCCGGGCATACTACACCGCCTCCGGGCATACCACACCGCCTCCGGGCATACAACACCGCCTCCGGGCATACAACACCGCCTCCGGGCATACAACACCGCCTCCGGGCATACCACACC
>JAXIVJ010001444.1:132500-138086 GCA_036785665.1 Chirona hameri | reverse complement strand
GGACAAACACTGTGGCTTTGGCACGACCACAAACATTTTTGGAGGTAAGGTCACTTGACGTGACCTGGTGACCTGACCTGAGATGAACTGAGGTCACAATTTTGACACAATGTGGGTAATTGATGCCGGAACAGCTGTACCAAATTTGGCAGCGCTGCGCGCCGCCGTTTTCCCGAAAGAACCTCAGGGGGGGGGGGGGGGGGGGGGGGGGGGTGCAAAATGACCCCCCCCCCCTCCCCACCAGGGCGACGGTTAACACCGGAACAGCAGTTTGAACACCGTACCACGGTACGGCAGGCGAGGAATGTGGTCAATGATGTACAACGGTCGAGGATGATGTACCACGGTAAGGTGGTCACGATGATGTACCATGGTCGAGGATGATGTACCACGGTAAGGTGGTCAATGATGTACCACGGTCGAGGATGATGTACCACGGTAAGGTGGTCGATGATGTACCACGGTAAGGTGGTCGATGATGTACCACGGTCGAGGATGATGTACCACGGTAAGGTGGTCGATGATGTATCACGGTCGAGGATGATGTACCACGGTAAGGTGGCCGATGATGTACCACGGTCGAGGATGATGTACCACGGTAAGGTGGTCGATGATGTACCACGGTCGAGGATGATGTACCACGGTAAGGTGGTCGATGATGGTGGGCGAATACGGACCTGGCAGAGCTATAACAAGATGTCCGGAATAGGACGCAGGAGGATGTGGCTCGGTTATGCTCACAGTTCCTTGAAACGACGCTAAGATGTACCTCGGGACACATAAAATCACACTTTCTGTCACGAACGTGGTAAGAATAAAGTACGATAAGAACAATAAGAACGCTAACTAGAGCGTGGTGGACGTGGAGGTGGTTTGGGGCTTTAGAGCGCCGCAACTGCTGCGGTTATACGGCGTTAATAATGCTAATTAGAGATCAACCGCGGAATGTTAACTCATACTTCTAAGAGAATGCTAAGGCCTGAAGCCGAGAATATGCGCTAAATTGACTTAGACTGCATTCAGTACCAGCATTCAGGAGTGGGCTAGCCGTCAGAGAAAGCCGAACATATCTTCACGTCGGCTTGCGACTCCAAGTCTCCCCACACGGGGCGGAATCAACCCGCATGCCACACGCCGCGTACCGGTTAACTGTCCGAATCGGCACTTCGAACAAACAACAACCCTTTGCCGCGGCCTCCAGCCATTCCCCAGCCAGGCTGTCAATATGTCGGGACCAGTTAGATCAGATCAGAACCACCACGCGGTACCAGCGACGACAGCCAGCCGGCAGCAGGTCTCCTGGTCCACGGTAGAGTGGTCCCCCGTCACATCGCGGTCCCCTGGTCCACGGTAGAGTGGTCCCCGTCACATCGCGGTCCCCTGGTCCACGGTAGAGTGGTCCCCCGTCACATCGCGGTCCCCTGGTCCACGGTAGAGTGGTCCCCCGTCACATCGCGGTCCCCTGGTCCACGGTAGAGTGGTCCCGTCACATCGCGGTCCCCTGGTCCACGGTAGAGTGGTCCCCGTCACATCGCGGTCCCCTGGTCCACGGTAGAGTGGTCCCCGTCACATCGCGGTCCCCTGGTCCACGGTAGAGTGGTCCCCCGTCACATCACCACCCGTCAGCGCCAATAACGCCGCACACGTAACGGTGCGCCATAACGACCGGCGAACCAGGTCAATAGTCCCCACACACGCCACCGCCCCAGGCGACGCCCACCTCCCTCGCTCGGCGCCGCGCACAGGCGACAACACGGCGACCAAAACCGGCCGGCGATTGGGGAACTTTTGAAGTCGCGTCACAGAAAGCTTTCGAAGAACGCAAGTCCGAAGGCTTTCGACAGATAAATGTTCTCTCTGTGGTGTTTGTTTGTATATTGGAGCGCAGCGCAAGCGCGTATCAAGTGCAGAGCGCGTATTTCGCTCACCCGAAGGAAACGGTGGGATGCGGTGAGGCAGTAGTGCAAGGCGACAGTTTATCGTTCACTGCAAGATGCGGCCCAGGGCTTTCATTGGATTCTTCCCAGTGTACTTTGCATCCATTCGTGGCTTGTATGGCGGAAGGAGGACGAGTTGTGCCACCAGAGCCATTGCTTGCGCGACGACTGCGTGGTCAATTTGCGACCCCGTCTGTGTTGTTTTTTCGTATAATAAATTCGAAAAACCCAGCAGTCGCGATCAAGTTTTCGTCTATTTTTCAGCCTGGTACCGTCGTGTGCTGGCAGCGAGACAAATAAATCCCCCGGCCGGCCGGGCGCTGTCTCCTCCACATTACTGGAGGCGGAGAATGGCCGGGGTGGCGCGGCCGGGCGCTGTCTCCTCCACATTACTGGAGGCGGAGAATGGCCGGGGTGCGCGGCCGGGCGCTGTCTCCTCCACATTACTGGAGGCGGAGAATGGCCGGGGTGGCACGGCCGGGCGCTGTCTCCTCCACATTACTGGAGGCGGAGAATGGCCGGGGTGCGCGGCCGGGCGCTGTCTCCTCCACATTACTGGAGGCGGAGAATGGCCGGGGTGGCACGGCCGGGCGCTGTCTCCTCTACATCACTGGAGGCGGAGAATGGCCGGGGTGCACGGCCGGGCGCTGTCTCCTCCACATTACTGGAGGCGGAGAATGGCCGGGGTGCGCGGCCGGGCGCTGTCTCCTCTACATTACTGGAGGCGGAGAATGGCCGGGGTGCACGGCCGGGCGCTGTCTCCTCCACATTACTGGAGGCGGAGAATGGCCGGGGTGCACGGCCGGGCGCTGTCTCCTCCACATTACTGGAGGCGGAGAATGGCCGGGGTGGCACGGCCGGGCGCTGTCTCCTCCACATTACTGGAGGCGGAGAATGGCCGGGGTGGCACGGCCATGCGCCGTCTCTGCTGGCCAGCCAACGTCGTCAGAACAGACGGGGACGAACGGTGGCTGCCCGATGTCTGGCCGGCTAACGCTGTCAGAACGGAGGGAGGGGGGGGGGGGTGCGGGGAGGCGGGTGTTTGATGAATGACACTTGGCACACGTATAGCGTTACCGTTCACACATCGCAGCCGTGTTTGTAGTATTGGCGGGGGAGGGTGTGTGTGTGTGGGGGGGGGGGGGGGGGCACTCGGGTAATCCAAAGAAAGCACGTCACAGAAGACAAATAGAGAAATCTTGCGGCGAAATTGTGGACATTTAACGGACGAACTCTCAGGTGTTCTTATACATGGGACATTGGGCACTGGCATTGACAGTACGCATGAATGCCCCTCGCAGTCTAACAGACGTATGCACGCCTCGTCAGTCAAAGCGATAAACGTCCAGACGGGCGCATGCGATTATTTAAAAGAAGACTTAAAGAAGAGTGAGTCCACGACAATTCAGGAGATTTCAGTTTGCACGGCCCTACGGCTTTTCTGGCATTCCGCAATTCTGTAAGTCCGTTCTGTCTGCCTCGCAGCACAGGCGGTGTCTAGGAAAGCTCCGTTCGTTCTGGCCGGCAACACGCCCCGCGGGGGCAGTACCGACTCCACGTACCCGGCACTGCCCCCGCGGGGCGTGTAGACGGGCAGAACGGAACTTTCCTCAGCACCGTCTGCGGCTGTCTGCTCGATCGCCGACGACGGCCAGAAACAGACCCCAGCCAAGGGGTCCGCTCCGCTCACACCCGAGACTAACCGGCACGGCGGCACACTACCCGAAACATCAGAAGATACGGCTTAGACCACCGCCAGCGATCCTGGCCACACCTCCACGGCAAGTCGGCCAGCGATCTTGACCACACCTCCACGGCAAGTCGGCAGCGATCCTGACCACACCTCCACGGCAAGTCGGCCAGCGATCCTGACCACACCTCCACGGCAAGTCGGCCAGCGATCCTGACCACACCTCCACGGCAAGTCGGCCAGCGATCCTGACCACACCTCCACGGCAAGTCGGCCAGCGATCCTGACCACACCTCCACGGCAAGTCGGCCAGCGATCCTGACCACACCTCCACGGCAAGTCGGCCAGCGATCCTGACCACACCTCCACGGCAAGTCGGCCAGCGATCCTGACCACACCTCCACGGCAAGTCGGCCAGCGATCCTGACCACACCTCCACGGCAAGTCGGCCAGCGATCCTGACCACACCTCCACGGCAAGTCGGCCAGCGATCCTGACCACACCTCCACGGCAAGTCGGCCAGCGATCCTGACCACACCTCCACGGCAAGTCGGCCAGCGATCCTGACCACACCTCCACGGCAAGTCAGCGACCGGAGTCGTCCTGCTGTCTTGACTCGGCTCGCTGACGACTCGCAGTGACTCGGCTCGCTTACGACTCGCAGTGACTCCGCTCGCTGACGACTCGCAGTGACTCCGCTCGCTGACGACTCGCTGACGACTTGCAGTGACTCCGCTCGCTGACGACTCGCAGTGACTCCGCTCGCTGACGACTCGCAGTGACTCCGCTCGCTGACGACTCGCAGTGACTCCGCTGGCTGACGACTCGCAGTGACTCCGCTCGCTGACGACTCGCAGTGACTCCGCTCGCTGACGACTCGCAGTGACTCCGCTCGCTGACGACTCGCAGTGACTCCGCTCGCTGAAGACTCGCAGTGACTCCGCTCGCTGACGACTCGTAGTGACTCCGCTCGCTGACGACTCGCAGTGACTCCGCTCGCTGAAGACTCGCAGTGACTCCGCTCGCTGAAGACTCGCAGTGACTCCGCTCGCTGACGACTCGCAGTGACTCGGCTCGCTGACGACTCGCAGTGACTCCGCTCGCTGACGACTCGCAGTGACTCCGCTCGCTGACGACTCGCAGTGACTCCGCTCGCTGACGACTCGCAGTGACTCAGCTCGCTGACGACTCGCAGTGACTCCGCTCGCTGACGGCTCGCAGTGACTCCGCTCGCTGACGACTCGCAGTGACTCGGCTCGCTGACAACTCGCAGTGACTCCGCTCGCTGACGGCTCGCAGTGACTCGGCTCGCTGACGACTCGCAGTGACTCGGCTCGCTGACGAATCGCAGTGACTCCGCTCGCTGACGACTCGCAGTGACTCCGCTCGCTGACGACTCGCAGTGACTCCGCTCGCTGACGACTCGCAGTGACTCCGCTCGCTGACGACTCGCAGTGACTCGGCTCGCTGACGACTCGCAGTGACTCCGCTCGCTGACGGCTCGCAGTGACTCCGCTCGCTGACGACTCGCAGTGACTCGGCTCGCTGACGACTCGCAGTGACTCCGCTCGCTGACGGCTCGCAGTGACTCCGCTCGCTGACGACTCGCAGTGACTCGGCTCGCTGACGACTCGCAGTGACTCCGCTCGCTGACGACTCGCAGTGACTCCGCTCGCTGACGACTCGCAGTGACTCCGCTCGCTGACGGCTCGCAGTGACTCCGCTCGCTGACGACTCGCAGTGACTCGGCTCGCTGACGACTCGCAGTGACTCCGCTCGCTGACGACTCGCAGTGACTCCGCTCGCCTGACGACTCGCAGTGACTCCGCTCGCTGACGACTCGCAGTGACTCCGCTCGCTGAAGACTCGCAGTGACTCCGCTCGCTGACGACTCGCAGTGACTCCGCTCGCTGACGACTCGCAGTGACTCCGCTCGCTGACGACTCGCAGTGACTCCGC